>CAUYON010072479.1:0-53292 GCA_963573935.1 Arctocebus calabarensis | reverse complement strand
TATCTCAAAGTAGTTTTGATTTGCATTTCTCTGATCATTAAGGATGGTGAGCATTTCTTCATGTGTCTGTAGGCCATGCGCCTGTCATCTTTAGAGAAGTTTCTCTTCAAGTCCTTTTCCCACCCTGAGATGGGATCACTTGCCCTTTTGCTGCCAATACGCTTAAGTTCTCTGTGTATTTTTGTTATTAAACCTTTGTCTGAGGCATAACCTGCAAATATTTTTTCCCATTGTGAGGGCTGTCTGCCTGCTACACTTACAGTGTTCTTAGCAGTGCAGAAGCTTTTTAGTTTGATCAAGTCCCAGTAGTGTATTTTTGATACTGCTTCATTTGCCTGGGGAGTCCTCTTCATAAAAAATTCACCCAGGCCAATTCCGAGAGTTTTCCCTGCACTTTCTTCTAATACAACGTTCACAAATTTTATCAGAAATTCAGATTCTCAGATCTTATCCCCAAAACTCTGAAGCTGAGGCCATTAGTCTGTGATTTAACAAGCTCATCGGGTAAACGTTCAATATTCCAATGCAGTAATCATCTGTTTTCTTTTCTGAATGTATTTATCTTCGTTCATTCTGAATTATAATGTGGTTTTTGTTTCTAGTCCTTATCTTAAACATTGTTATTGTTACTAAATTTTAAGCCTATTAAATTCAGTGAAGGCAAAAAGTGGAAACCTAATTAACACATGTATATGTAAAAATAAAAAAATAAAGAAACAAATTCGTGCTCTCACAGTCTGGAGGGGAGGAGTCTGATATCCAGATGTCTTCAGGGTCATGCTTACCTCCCAGCTTCTGGTGATTCTAGCAACCTTAGTCATTCATTAGTTTAATTGCAATCTCTGCCTCTATTGTCACCTGACCTTCTTTCTGTATCTTTCTCTTCTTACAAGAATACCAATCGTTGGTTTTAAGGTCCATCCTATTTCAGAATGAACTTCTCCTGATTGGGTCTGCAAAGACCCAATATCCAAATAAGGTCCAATTCACAGGTACTAGGAGTTAGGACGTGGACATACTCTTGAGGGAGATACAATCCATCACAGATGTCTTCAACTTGTCCTCGAGCCTGGGTTATCTCATCTATCATGGCATATATCACTTCATTCTCCTCTTTGCTTCTCTGTTGTCTCCACGAGACTGTAAGTTTCCTGAGGGCAGACACTGTCTTATTATTATTATACCTACAAATAATATAGGTCATAATATATGTCACATAATATATGTCATAAACATCAGCAAATTTTGATCAGTGTTCTAGGAAATCTCTGTGTGAACTTCTGCAAACTCTTCTAGATTAACAGATGTAGAAATTGTTAAAAATTGACGAGTGATAAACTATTAAGATTTTTGTTGAATGGTAAAAATTATCTTTTATCATTTGCAGAACACAGTTTGGAAAACGGCCTAATTTTAAGTTTATTGTAAATGTGTTAATAAAACTATGAATGTCTGTATGAGTATGTGTAAGAATTGGACAGAGGTTATGACACACATAAATGCAGTTTGGCAAAGCAAATAATTTATAACATGTTAATTGATTTGAACATTTTATTAAAAATTTTGGGAACCTAAAGCAATAAACTATCACCTAAATATTTTGGTTAATAACATCAATAGTTGCAGAAATAATTTTTAACTTGTTTTTAAAAGGAAAATGAAATAAAATACACTCATAAAATGAAGCAAAATAGGAAAATGTAATAAAATACACTCAGATAATGAAGCAAAGGAAAAATAAAACTAAACAGATAAGATAGACTCAAGAGTTTACTGCAGAAAATGTATGCTTTAGTTTTTGAGTCACATATTTGTAACTCAGTTTTTAAGTTTTATATTTTATATTACATTGAATTTATAAAATTTAAATAGAGATAAAAGAATGAAATTAATATTCTCTATCAGCTTCAGATCATTTTTAATAATATAAAGAAATAAAATATTACGTTAAAGTCTAGCCTCTCTAACTCTTCCTTCCTTGCCCCCTCCCCCTATAACAATTCTTGCAAAGTTGCTTATATATTTTTATATAAGTTTTTAAAAGTATATATATGTATATAAATATATAGTCATATATTGTGATAATTAAATGTTATAATGGGTATATATAAGCAAAGTAACTGTAACTATATACACTTACATACATGAATATATATCTTAAGAGATGTTGTTGAAAGTACAATTGATCATTCCCCCAAAGTGTATCAATTTTAGGTAAAATGGATATGTACAGCATTTGTAGATACACTTGACCAGTAATGATATCTTCAATTCAACTTGGAAAAGTAACACGTTAATAACAACTCTTAACATGTTTACATAGTTTTTGACATCCTCTGTATGTATGTTTGTTTATATGTAGATATGTATTAATAAATACATAAAATAATATGCAAGTAGTATATTGCATATAATATTTAAGTAATATATTATATATGTGAAATATATGCATGTAAACATTTGCTTTGTGTGTTTTATAATTTTCCTAAATGGTGTCATGCTATAACTTTCTACCCACTCTGCTCTGTTTCTGTGATTTATCATGTAGCTTTGTAGTTTATTTTACTATTGTCTTTCTGTTTATCTTTATGCCAGAATCATTGCAGTGTACATTCTTTTACATGTCTCCTTGTACACGTTTAGAATCCCTCTGAAGTGGAAAATCTTAAACTATACTGGGTGTCCCATGTTGCTCTCCAGAGGTGCAGGGGCCCCCTTCACTCTACAACCTGACCATAAATAGCAAGCTTTGGTGATCTAGTCATTATGTGGAATGTTTGCCCTCATGTTAAATTTTATCACTTTTCTTTATTCATCAAGTTGATCATTTTGTTTTTTCCTTCAAATGCTACAACAGATTTAGAATTGTAGTAGTTTTATTTTTAGTTATAATTTGTTACGAAGTTACATGTGTGTTGAGCTTAAACTAAAAGTTAAATATCTTTATTTTCGTTTTAGAAAAGCCACAATTACCTGCCATTTTTCCTACTCCTTTTCCTTCTTTAGAGGCAAATGTTATTTTTTAAATGTCTGTTTGTATTTATTCCTATGTTTTATTTATTTATTTTTTATTTTTATTAAATCATAATTGTGTACATTGGTGTAATCATGGGGTACAATGTGCTGACTTCATATACAATCAAAAATGTTTTCATTGAACTATTTAACATAGCCTTCATGGCCTTTTAATCACTATATTAAGACATTTATATTCTATATTTAGTAATTTTCACTTGTACTTTCACTTTCACTAAGATGCACCGTAAGTGTGATCCCACCGATTATTTGGATTATTTTCAATTTGAGATTATTATGAATAGTGCTGCTGTGAATATTCTGAGTTATGTCTCTTGGTGAGCACATTTATACCTTTCTGTTGGATATATAACTAAGGGTGAAATTGCTGGGTCTCAAGGTATGCACATGTCTGTCCAGCTTGCATAATTCTTGGCCCAAGTTTTCATGCCTCTCTGTGTTCATGCCCCGCCCCCCCACACACACACATCAAATCTGGACTTGATCATTATCTTGCTTTGGTAAATGGGACAGTGGGAAACTTGGTATCAATAGGGCTCATGCTCTCTCTTGCTTCTCTGGGACACGTGGTCCAGGCTGGCCAGCTGAAGGATGTGAAGGACATGAGGACAGCAGAGTCACATGGGATGAGGCCATCCTGCTAGCCAGCCTCAGCCTACTTGTCAGGTGTCCACAGGCACACATAAGCCCAGGGGAGGTTGCCTGAGCCTAACCCAGATCAGCAGAGCTGCCTACATAACCGTAAGAAATGGTTGCTTTTTTTTAAGTCACCAAGCTTTAGTGTAGTTTGTAAGACAGCAATGGCTAACTGCCATATCACCAAACAGAATGCCAATTGACATTCCACCAATAGCATCTGAAATTCTAAAGTTCCATATCCTCATCAACACTTGGTATACAATAAACTAGATAATATTTTGTTTCTCATGTTCAAAAATTGCAATGTTATATGTTCGAGCATAACTTTTGTTCATTTTAATTGTTATTTGGTATATATAACAGTATCAAATTGTGAATTCATTTTCTTAGTGATGTCAAGCACCCTTTCACATATTTATTAGCTAGTAGTATAACCTCTTAAATAGGCAAGTATGTGTTTATGTCTTTTGTCCATTTTTTATTGGATTAACTACATTTTTTGCCGCTGATTTGTAAAAATGAATGCACACACACAGAGAGAGAAAGACATACTGGATACGAGACCTTTGTCAAACATGTATACCGGTATCTCCTCCTCCTCTGTGACTTTCACTTTTTTAATTTGGCTCAACTCAGCTCTGCTCAACTTACCCATTTCAACCTTTATAGTTGTCAACACTTCTTTGCCTACCCCAAGGTCATGAAGCTATCCTCCCATTTTCTTCTAAAAGCTTTGTTATCTTGCCCTTTATATTTAGATCTATGATCTACTGAAATTTATTTTTAAGTATGGTATGAGTTAGGGGCCAAGATCCATCTTGGTCCCCAGTGTACCAAATTGACCTGACATTTATGAAAAAAGGCAATGAGTTTCAGAGTTTGGCTTGCTCAGTTCTTACTGGGAGGCAGTATGGTGTCATAGAAAGAGTTTCCAACTGTTCTATAGTCCCAGTTTGCTGGTTCTGTAACTTTGTGCAGGTCACTACCACTATCTCTGTTGCCCACATGTAAAATAAGGAAATTAAATTAGGTAACCTTCATCTTTTCTTCCAGAAGTGTAGGATCAGGCAGAAGTGATATCATGCTCCAACTATGACATTATTAGTTCTGAAAGCTCAGGGAAAGTATTTAACATATCTCAGTCTAAATTTCCTCACCTCTAAGAAGGGAACAATCACACCCACATGTAGGGTTGTTGTTGCCTAATAAGAAAAAATGTATATGATGTTCTGTACTTGGTATGTTGTATTGTTCAACAAAAAGGTAGCACGTGTTGTTAATAGTCATGGGGAGATATCAAAGAGAATTTGCTTTTATTGAATTTCAGTAAAATACAATTGATACCTCTAAACTTAATTAATAATACAAATTTGCATGTAATTTTGCTTGGCAGTGCAGTTAACTCTGATGAGAATCTTACTTTTGTTTTATCCTCTCCAATCTTAAGAGATGTTGGTTTTTAAGGAAAGCTGGAAATAGAGAAGTTACACAGGTATAAAATTAGCTTTCTCAAAATTGCCATCCATTACCCTTGAATTAAAATGCATATCCTAAATATTCACAGAGGCCAGGAAAAGGCAGCACATACCAGTTATCCAGCCTTGGTGATACTTGTTCCTGCTGCATTAAGAAGTCTTAAACCATTATATTTCTACAAAGAGACTAACCCAGGACTTCTCTGATTCCTGCCAATCTTATCTATACCTCTCCCTCATCTCATCTCACTCTGTTTTTCTTCCTAGCAATTACACCTACCCAACACGTTTTCCTGTCCTTTTAGGAATTATCTGTCTCTTCTTCAACTAGAATGTAAACTCCATGGAAGCAAGAGCTTTGCTTAATGTACCATTTATCTTCAGTACCTAGAAGGATGCTTAGTACATAGTAGATATTTGGTGAAGATTGTCAAGTAAGTGAATGAAGACAAAATAAGGACCACATAAAATATGTGGTAGTTACATTAAGTTAGCTCCATCCTATCCTTAATATGACAAAGAAATCAATAATGTATTTGCAACACCTCTGTCAACCTCGCACTCTGATTATTGTAGACGTTTGGTAATGGCATTACCACAAAAATATTAACTCTGCTAATAATCAACACATTTTTCCCAAATGCACCTTTGGGAACTATCAGAAGGAAATTGATATTTCCCACATACATATGCTGTCACTGCTTTAAAAAAAAAAAAAAAAGAAAGAAACTTTAATAAATACAAATTACTGAAGGAGAAAATTATTCAGAAAGCTGTTTTTCTTTTTTTTAATAAAAGCAAACCCAGAAATTGTGTTTTTATTATTAAAAATATTATATTTTACATGTTGACTATTAGAAAGCTGCTCACTTTTCCTTCACCAAAATAAATTGTTAATTAAGGTAGACAAAAACCAGGAAACATTGAAGTTAGTCACTTAATTTCCTCACTTATTCAGAGCTGCCTGCAGTCATTTCCTGCTGGGTTTCCTTGTCTTTCCATTGAAGTGTTTCAACAGCTGCTAACAAAATCATCCACGCAGGCAGTGGGTGATACTCCAGTCTCTAATTACAAATCAGGATTTTTACATTCACAACAGAGCCAGGTCAACTTTATTAATAAATGTAAGTGCCTTCTAAAATGTTGTTTCTGCACTGCTGTATGAGGCAATTTGGTCTAGTAGGAGGAACTACAACAGGGCTTAGATTTAGCTTAGCTGCTGGTTGTGTGACCTTAGATTTAACCTCCTGTGTTCTAATAGCCTTATCTATCTGAGGGTAATATTACCTAACCAAGTTGTTTTCAAGATGGAAGGAATAGCCAAACTCAGAATATAGATCTGCATGACTCCAATATTTATTAATAAGCTTGAAATACTCTTAAGAATAGAGATTTTGTCCAAATGACTTTTGGATCGTTTATTTTAGAGTTAGAATCTTGCTCTGTCACCCAGGATGGAGTACAGTGGCACAATCAAAGCTCACAGCAGCCTTGAACTCCTGAGCTCAAGCAATCCTCACATCTCAGCCTGTTCTATAGCCTTAAGGACAGAGGCCTTCATTAGCTCCAATCTTGGCCAAAGTCATGTGTTGGGTACATAGCAGATGATGAATAAATCAGAAAAATTAATATCTTTTGCAGTATTATAACAAAGTTGATCATTGTTCTTTACAGATCTGAAATGTATGAGCTTTTTCTTATTCCTAAATTGCCTATTTACTTGGGAAACAAAAGCCAATGAATTAATCATGCTATTCTTTTTTCTTTTTTGAAGAATAGCATGGGGTTTCAACAAATATGTATAAGGTAACTAAATTTGGGGTAGGGATGAGTGGTAGGATGAAACTAAAGTGCTATAGATTGAATGTTTGTATGCCCCCAAACTTGTATTTTTGAAATTCTAACCCTTAATGTGAGGACACTGGGAGGCCTTTAGGAGTTGATCAGGTTATGAGGGTGGAGCCTTCATGAATAGAATTAGTGCCCTTATAAAAGAGATGCTGGGGATCTCCCTCCCTTTTCCACAATGAAAGGACACAGTGAGATCATCTGTGAAGCAGGAAGCAAGCCCTCACCAGTCACTGAACGTACCAGTGCCTCGATCTTAGACTTGGTAGCCTCCAGAACTGTGAGAAATAAATTTTTGTTGTTTATAGTATTTTTGTGATAGTAGCCTGAATAGACTATGGCAGAAAGGTACATCCTTTTTTTGTCCAAATGTTTTCCTGGCAGACCAGTCAACTAGACAAGGAAGAATATCAGTAATAAGTCCTGTTTTTAAGTTTTTGTGCTTAGTTTGGTAATCAGAAGGAATAAAGCAGTCTACTTATAACCCAATTGCATGAGGACATACTGAATTTTAAAGTACTTGAATCAATAAGCTGAAGTCCAAACTCCAATTTGAAAAGTGCTTGGCTTCTCCATATTAAACTGCAGGCTCCCTCTGCCTTAGGGGCCAACTCCATCCACTGCTGTATTCAATATCTTTTGCTGAAGGGAATTATTAGGAGAATTGGTGAACTGAGTGAAGATGACAATACGTGTGTAATAGAAGAGAGTATATGATACGTGTTCAACTCTTTTGAATATATTAATTATTGAGAACTATTTTTTTCAGTAAACACTTCATGGATTGTGATAATGAAGCTGAGTTCTTTCATATTTTGAAAGCTGTAACTACACCTGTACTAACTATTTCCAAAAAGAAAACTATAGGCATGACTACTGAGTACATCATGAATTGTGGATATATGGGAATATCTCTCAAATATTGGGGTGTGTTGATGCTCTGTAACACTTTTAATTTTGTGTTCATTCTAATGATAAGCTAAACAAACTAATAAGTATAGTGTTCATGTTCTGGGTCAGATTTCATGGGTTCAAATTCTTTAGAAGTGACATGGAAAGTGTCCACAAGTGTAGCCAGAGGTTCACATTTTGCCATTATAGCAGTGATAAGGTGCTGTGATCTGGCAGTCTTGGAAACTTCCAAGTAGCCTAGAATTGTGGAATTTTCCTTATTTTGATTAGTGAACATTGCCACAAATTGGCATTATAGTGATTTAATTGACCTTTTCAATTGGTTCTCAAATGTCCGTGCTTTATAAATTAAGTAGAAGTGTTTTGTCCCTGAAAAGGAAGGAGAGTCTTCTCTGATTAGTGTGAAAATGGGTAAAATTGTATGTGCTATTGTTTCTCTTCACATATTTTTCTTATATCTGTAGTGCTTTCTGCTGGTTATCTGCTAGCAAATTCCAGCAGTTATCAAGTGAGTAATGAATTAGTAAACAAATATTAATAGAAATTGACATGGAGTCAATCACATTTAATTAATGTGTATACATGTGTATGTTTGCATGTCTGTGTTAATTTCATATATGATCACATTTCTTGCAATCACTGTTTTTAGCATTCATTACATGACTGATTGTTCATAACATTATATGAAGCCTGGGCAATAATGAAATGTCTTCTTATAAGACATTTATATTATGTCTTATATTTCTTATGATCACTTTTTTTAGCATTCATTACATGACTGATTATTCATAACGTTATATTAAGCCTTGAAAATAATGTCTTCTTATAAGACATCTGATATACTTGCTGAGTTCCAAATGATAGAAAATATACTACCTACTCTTAGAATTCTTCTGAAACCTGAAGTAACATTGAAGATTGGTGGCTTGGCACCTGTGGCTCAATAGGCTAAGGCACCAGCCACGTACATCTGAGCTGGCGGGTTCGAATCCAGCCCGGGCCCGCCAATCAACAATGATGGCTGCAACCAAAAAATGGCCGGGCATTGTGGCAGGCACCTGTAGTTCCAGCTACTCAGAGGCTGAGGCAAGAGGATTGCTTGAGCCCAAGAGTTTGAGGTTGCTGTGAGCTGTGATGCCATAGCACTCTACCCAGGGTGACAGCTTGAGGCTCTGTCTCAAAAAAAAAAAAAATTGAAGATTGGTCATAATCATAAATAAAAAACAAGAAAGGCTATGCCAAATAGATATCAAATGTGACCAGAAACCCTTTCCCTTTTTCCATTTTTTTTTTGAAACAGGGTCTCAGTCTGTCACCCTAGGTAGAGTGTTATGGCATCATAGCTCACAGCAACCCCAAACTCTTGGGCTCAAGCAATCCTCTTGCCTCAGCCTCTGAGTAGCTGGGACTATAGGCATCCACCACAATTCCTAGCTAGTGTTTTCCATTTTTAGTAGAGATGGGGTCTCCCTTTTGCTCAGGCAGGTCTCAAACTCCTGAGCTCAAGCAATCTACCTGCCTTGGCCTCTCAGAGTGCTAGGATTCCCTTTTCCAATTTTAAAAGAGCTATACTTATTTCAATGTAATACATTTTAAGTTATATTTCTGTACAATTTATAAATCTTACATATGGTTAAATCACTCTTTTAAAAAATATACAGTTTAATACATTTTTCCAAATGAATGATAGTGAAACCACATCACAATCAAACTATAGTTTCGTCTTGTACTTTGTAGTCAGTCTCTTCCCAGGCCTCTGGAACTCACTGATCTGATTTCTGAGTGTACAGTTTTGTATTTTTCAGAATGTCATATAAATACCATCATAAAACATGTACCATTATAAATCTGTCTTCTTTCACTAAGAAAAATGCTTCAGCAATCCTTCCACATTGTTACATAGCTCAGTGGTTCATTCCTCTTGAAAACTGAGAATGATTCCATTGTGTAGAGGCACCATAATGTGTTTATCCACTTGTATGTTGATGGACATTTGGATTGTTTCCAGTTTGGGGTTATTATGAATAAAACTGCCATAATTATTTGTGTATAAGTCTTTACATAGACATATCTTTGCATTTCTCTTGGGTAAGTACCCAGAAGAATTGTTGGTTTATATGTTCAGTGTATGGTTATCTTTATAAGTAACTGCCAAACTATTTTCCAAAGTGCTGTACCATACAGCAATCTCACTTTAAAATTTATGTTTTAGAACTAAGTAGGTCAGAATTCCAGGATGCTCTGCAATGAATGTGGCATTCTCTGTAAAGAATATCATAATTTCCAGAGAACCAGAGTCTAAGAGATAACCTACCTCAACTTGAAATGGAATGATAAATATATGAATTTCAATTTAGTGCCATAGATGTGTTTACCATGCCAAAACATTTTGTGACATAATCACCTCTTTGTATCAGGTAATGGAGAAACATCTGGCAAAGACGATTGCAGTAGCGCAGTGGCTCTGCCCAGCTAAGAAGAACACCAGCTAATGGAGACAGTTGTCTTACTTATAACAGCAAAAACTGTCTTGTAAGCAAAAAGGGAGCATATGCAAGGTGTCCATAAAATTTGTATACACACGCGAATTTTGTGGATACCCTGTACATAAAAAGGCATCTACATAATTCAAGATTACACTTATGTATTGTAGCAGACACTGTCTAAGTACAATGCTCCTTACCCCCCTCTCTTTTAAGTATATTCTTCACAGTCCTTCAGAAGGACCTGGGATTATGTTTAGTTGTCCACAGGAATGGGTTCATTGGCTTCCAGCAAACACTCTGCACACAAGTTCTTGTCTCAGACTCTGCTTTTGAGAAATGCAAAGCAAGATATTAATATACCTAACAAATATCTCTTTGGTCCTTGAAGTAGTCCATGGAAAAATAATAATAATGAATACACACTTATTAAAGTAATAGGCATCATTATTGAGCTCTTACTATGTGCCAGATATTTTAGTAAAAGCTCTACTTGCAGAATCTTATTTCACAGTAATTGTATGAATATTATCTTACAGATAATACACCTGGAGTATAGAGAGGTAAGATCATTTGCTCACAGTGATGAGTCAGCACCAGGGCTGGGATTCAAACCCAAATCCTTTGTGCTTTTTTTTTTTTTAATAAACTCATACTAAAGTGTGGTTTAGTCATTCATACCACTATTTCAATTATAACAATAACTTTTTAAAAACAAATTACCAGGCTCGGCGCCTGTGGCTCAATGGGCTAAGGCGCCAGCCACATATACGTGAGTGGGCGGGTTCGAATCCAGCCTGGGCCTGCCAAACAACAATGATGGCTGCAATCAAAAAATGGCCGGGCGCTGTGGCAGGCGCCTGTGGTCCCAGCTACTTGGGAGGCAGAGGCAAGAGACTCGCTTGAGCCCAGAAATTGGAGGTTGCTGTGAGCTGTGGTGCCACAGCATTCTATCCAGGGTGGCAGCTTGAGGCTCTGTCTCAAAAAAAAAAAAGAAAGAAAGAAAGATAAAAAGAAACACCTTTGTAGAAAGTGTAGATATAAAAAGAGAAAGAAAGAATCCTGTCAGATGGCTTCTGTCCTCCTGATAAGCTTCTCTCAACTTGTGTCTTTTCCATCTCAAAGTAAATAAAAGTAAAGTGGCTATGTAATTTTTTAAAATCAGAATTTGTCTGGTACAGATTTTATCTTTTATCTGAGGCATCTTGATTCTTTACTTTAGCTCACAAAGATTCATCATTAAAGAACCTGTTTGATTTCTCTAGTACACAAGTTCTCAAGGATTAGTCTAGAATCCAAGATGCTCTGGTGTTGGCTCATCCTCTGGGCTCCTCTGGGGACTGGAGGGGAGGCCTCAAGAGAGACACACACTGGTCCCCACCAATCATGTGACTGTCCCCTGTGCCCCTGCTGCCTTCCTCCTTATTTGTAAAAAGGGGGAGTTCTGTAAGCCCTGATCTCACTACCCTTCTGTAGCAATTCCTAAAGTTTTTTATCTTTTCTTTATCACACAAGTAAGATAGGAATACATTTTTTTTTGAAGCAATACATAAGTTTATAGAATAAGGTGTGACAAGTTCCTAAAGCCACCCATCCCACCTTTCCCCCTCCTTTCAGCAGAGGTTTCTACCATGACAAGTTGGACTATGTCATTCCAGGTCTTTTCTCATGCAAGAAAACTTGGTGTCTTGGTGGCATGAAGTCACAGAGCCATGGGGATTGACTGGGTTCCAGAGTGTGACTAACATGCATTATCTTCTACACGTTTAGGGAAAATGGAGCCTGTAGCAAAAGAGAAAGTGAGTTTCTAATTGGATTTATGGCCATTACTCCCAGAGTAGCCCTCTGCCCTCAGTAATCTTGATAGTGGTTCAGATAGAATCTCTCTTTGCAAAAGATCCAGAAGACGCTGTAAGAAGAAAGCTGGTACATCTCTTGCTCACCCAATAAAAAGTCAGATTGTTATTAAACTGTCCCTGAAGCTACTGTGATTTACATTCATGTTAATGGTTCTCTTTGTAGAGCAGTCCCTTTAATGGGGGATGCCCTCTGGTTCCTATTGGCTGCATGTAAAATAAATATTACACCATCTCCAGCTGTCCAGCTCTCCTTTCATGCTTTGACTTAACACTGAAAGTACAGACACTAGACATTCCCCCCTGAGAAATGCTCACATATTCAAAGATGCCCAATACCTCATTATCTGTATAGCAAAGTGGCATAGGTAACCCAGTTGTCCATCATTGGGAGAATGTAGATGTATACTATGGAATAAGATGTAACAATCAGAAGCAATGAACTAGATGGATATAAAGCAATGTATGGAGAATTTAGAATCATTGAGTAAAAAGAAAAAATAGAACAAATGCATAAAACAATGCTATGTATACCGTTTAGCCACTTTATTATGTAAAATAATGGTACAGATGGTTTCAAGGCTACATATAGTATATATACCCAAGGACATATACCAGTCAAAGCAATGTCTCTCCCTTGGGGGTGAAAGAAGTGAGAATGGAAGACTAAAGAGAAAAAATTATAAAGTCAAACAGAAGTAGCTCTTATAGGGAATGATGAACTGATGAGAATGCTGAAAGTTAATCCTTTGCTCCTCAGAAACAATAAAGAAAAGTGAATAGAAGCACAAAGTCACCTGTCTTTTAATTTTCTTTCCCTTCAACTAAGCATGTACCGACCCCCTTCTGTAGATATGAGCCAATCCAAGTTCTGCTCTGTGATCTTGGACAAGTCCCTTCACCTCTTGGAGTTTCAGTTTCTTTTTTGGTAAAAGTAACAAAATGAAAGGAAGATGTGGTATTATGACCTACATCACAATGCTGCAAGGTTTTGTAAGATTGAAACAAGGTAATATCTGAGGCTGGCTTGCAGTGGGGGCTGGGCAAGCAGACCACTTTTTCCCATGTGGAACACAATCAGGCCCAAGCAGGGAATAGTCAACATTTACCATTAACTTACAGGGCTACAAGAGGCAAACACGTGTGTCTGCCACATGATGTTTAACTCTTACTTGTTCCCATATGAGAAAGAGAGAGACCTGGCCACTTTCGGAGAGTTCTCACATGCCACCCCACTGATTAGCAGTCAAGTGGCATAGCTAGCACAGGTCGCCCTACCCTCCTCCTCCTCCTCCACTGCAAAG
Source organism: Arctocebus calabarensis (assembly GCA_963573935.1). NCBI lineage: Eukaryota > Metazoa > Chordata > Mammalia > Primates > Lorisidae > Arctocebus > Arctocebus calabarensis. The sequence continues at coordinate 39,739 of CAUYON010072479.1, read as the reverse complement.
CTGGAGGCTGAGTTGAAGATGACCTGCCAGATCTGAGATGGGCCTATCCTGCATACTTTAAAGTTGACCCTTCTAAGATATGGGGTCCTAGCTCTAATATCTAAGTAGGAGGCAGCACTGTCACCACCAGAGTCCCTACCCTCTGGCTCCCAAATTCCCTGTGTCTTCTCCAGTCTAAAAAAGCCTGTAAAGCTTTGTCTTAGGTGGCTAGAGAGAAAACCCGTGTGCACCTGCCCTTCTCCTTCTCAAACAGAATAAGTAGGCTGTAAGAGCCTAAGAGACTAGTCCATCCCATGGGCTGAGTAATCCTGGGTTTCTATTGCAAACAAAAACCAACAACCAGGAAAACAAGCAAAGCAGGAAGTTGGACTTGGCAAAAAGTTGGTCCAATCTCCTGGCTCACCCCAAGCAGATAAAAAACAAAGTTGGGCTGGGCCTGGCCTCTTCATCTAAAGAGGAACAAGGAATTCTTGAATACACCTGAGTAAAGGATGGAAGTGAGCAGAGACCTACCACAGGGCTATTGGCTGTACCTGACTAAGTACAGGTACAGCAAACTGTACCTGTTGTCAACATAAGTACAAGAAGCCCAACGATGTCTCCAGCCTCAGGGTTGACCTCTTGCCGGTGTGTTTTAGAAATTCTTTTATCTACAACTTTAAGTCATATAAAATTGCTATGGAAAATCTGAAAGGACATTAGAGAGAACTCAATGACACTATTTTATTGTCTTCCCTCCTTTAAAAGGATACCAATCCCAAAGTCCAAATGACCACAAATGATAAGTCTGCATCAACATAGAGTTTAATTTACTTGCCATCCACTCTCTATAATCAGGGGGTCTTCCATGACCGGTCTGACCAGTTAATCCTGTAGTTCAAGAGAAAACCTTTGCTTCTTCATTTTATCCATGCAAGGGCACCCAGAAAGCATAAGGGGCAAAATACTAAGGAGGTTTAAAGACCAACTTCAAAAAAATAGCGTTATTCCTAGCCTCCTAACCCAGGGGCATCAAGTTGCACCTACTTCCTGATTTATACCAGAGCATGCAGATTTCAAAGTCTTAATAAATGTCCAATTTCTCTACCCTTTAAGAAAAGTAAAGTCAGACACACAGGCCTGCATAAGGTCATTTGAGCTGATCAATCCCCACCTGGCCTGGACGTGAATATAGTTCAGAGCTGTTTTTTACTCTTTTAATTCATCATGTCATTGTGGCAGCCTCCTAGCTATTTTTTGAAAATGTTAGCAGATTCCACACCTTGCCTTTCACACCATGCCATTGGAAGAGGGAAAGCAGAATGGAGAGTATGACATTAAAAGAAGCCAACATTTACTGAGTGCCCACTACAGGCAAGGTGGGAGAGAAAAGGCATTTTTCAAAGTGGAGAAAAACAGGAGTGTGTGAGGCACGGTATAGAACCTGGACTCAGCCTTATCTGCTCACCATCTCCCTGCCCACTAGGCCACTGGGGGATCCAGAATCCAGGGAAAGATGGAAATAGGGCCATGGAGGACTCATAGTGAGCCAAGAGCTATCTTGTTTCAGAAATGCTAGACAAACCAACAAACTAAAATGCCAAAAGGAAAGAACTGGAAGGATGATGCCATTGAAGAATCCATCAGCAAAGGTCTGCACATCCTTCATGGGGCATGGGGCATGGGGCTGTATAACCATGAAATTCATTAGGCCACGAGGAGGAGCAGCAAGACGGCTGGACAAGCTTCAGGACCTAGTATTCTGTCAGAGACACAGGAAAGATACAGCCATGGACTCTCATTTTGGAAACTCTTGTGATACCCTTAATTAATTCACTAAATGTTTTTGAGCTTACTGTGTAAAAGTACAAAATATCTAAGATTAGCCCCTGCCCTAATGTGAACTTATATGTGGATCACTATTAAAGTTTGAGGCAGACTATGATATGGTCCATTATTTCACTTCCAAGAAACACAGTTGACAATGTCCTTTCTGATCTACCTGTGCAAGTTTCAACTTGCTTGGCTTATCAGTGTTGCTGGGAGGGCTTCATTTATTTCTGTCTGTGAGAATTTCTATGTATCTCAAAACTTTAGTAAAGACCCATGTATTCTGGTGGAAACCAAAACTTAAAAAACATAAGGTCCTAAGGCAACAGATGTTGATGTGGGTGCAGAGAGATGGGAACACTCTTGCACCGTTGCAAACTGGTCCAACCTTTATGTAAAGAAGTATGAAGAGTCCTCAAAGAACTAAAAGTAGACGTTTCATTTGATCATGTAATCCCATTACTAGGTATATTACCAAAATAATAAAAGTCATTTTATCACAGGACATTTTCACTCAAATGTTTATAGCAGCCCAATTTGCAACCATAAAGATGTGGGAAAAACCCAAGAGCCCATCAATTCATGAATGGATAACTATCTGTGGTATATGTATACTATGAAATACTATTAAAACATTAAAAAGGATACAAAAAAGGAGAAGAAATATGACTGTATGACTGACTAGAGGCAGCTTTCACCAAAGACTCCTATCCATACTGGACAGAAGTGCACTCAGTAAAGCCAAAGGTGGGGAGTTGAGCTTAGAAAGAAGATAGATAACTACACATCATCTCTGCTGAGGCAAGCTGCAACACCAAGAAAGAGAATCAAAGAAAACAAATTCCAGGTACAAGCCCATCACCAAGAGGATGAGAGACCTTTCCCCCAAGTGGAAGGCTCTCTATGGGCACTCTACAAGCAAGCAGAGAACAAAAGACCTCTCATTTTACCCTACAGGAGAGAGCTGCTAAACACTGGGCCTCCTTCTCTAGAGAGATACCACTCATGAGCCTAGGCATCATCCTGCCTGGCATAAAATTCAAATATATCTTCCCCATAATTCTGAGCACCCAGTCCACCCTTTGCCCCTCACCTGGCTGTCTGAATGTCTGCCCCCTGAAGAACTCAGAGTGTTTGGCAATTCTTTGAGAGGCCCAGCCATCATGTCGGTGTTGGACAGCAGCACGAAAACAGTGTCTCATGTGGAAGCAGGGGACATGGGACAGACAGATGCATGGTGAGGTACACAGCAAGTGTAGGTACTGACGTCCCTGTTCTGACTTTGGTGGGTGGACTTTCCCATTCCCTTAATAACTGGAGGGGACAAGGCTCCAGACCCTTGGATTTGTGGGATGGAACTGCCTATGCATTCATACTATCAGGCACTTGAGACCCTTTGAACTCTCCCTCGTGAGCAATGATTCTACTGTCTAGGACAATCTGATTAGAACTCTCGACCTGGGCTGTCCATTCAGGAACCCTCTGAGGTTGAGCAGCAGTTGTTTTGTAGTGGAGAAGGACTGATTCTCCTCCTCTAGCTGTCACAGATGAGAAGCAGTTGCTTATACTCTCCCCAGCTGAGATTTCAGCCTAATACCATAACCCACTAGGTTTGGGTAGAGGGGAGCTGACTTCAAGAGAGCCAGCGTGTGTTATCTAACCAAGCAGGTCCTCACAGTCCTCACAGTCTCTGGCTGAAACTCTGAAGGGGACCTTTGTAAGCCTAGGGGAAAAGTCACAATCACAAACCACAGCTCATTGGTTAACTGCTGGTTAACACCACTTCCTGGAGCCTCTAATCCAATCTCACTCTACCAGTTTTAATAATCAAATTGTGGAAAATATAGGGTGGACTTAGCAGAAAAACTCTGGCAACATGAATAATCAGAGTAGATGAACTCAACCAAGGAATGACAAAGGAGATACAACAAACAATGCTATTCATAGACAAATGGCTGAAATGTCAAAAATAGAATTCAGAATATGGATGGTAAATAAGATGAATACAATGAAGGAAAAGATGGAAATAGAAATCCAAAGAGTAGTTTAAAAGTTGTCTCAAGAAATTAATGAATTCAAAGACAAAATCACCATATGGACATAATGAGAAAAGACATAGCATAGCTCCAAGAAATGAAAAAGTTATTTGGGGACTTCAAAATACAGTAGAGTTTCTCAATAAGAGAGCTGAGCAGCAGAAGAAAGGATCTCAGAATTTGAAGACAAGGCTTTTAAATGATCCCAAGCATTTAAAGAGACAGAATAATGGAAAACAAGAACAGAACATTTCCTAAGAGAGCTGTGGCATCATTCCTAAAGATCAAACATCTGAACTATAGGTATTCCTGAAGGAGAAGAGAATGGTCCTAAAGGCACAGATGTTCTACTCCAAGATATTATGGAGGAGAATTTCCCAACCATTGCAAGTGATACAGAAATTCAAATAGTAGATAGTTTCAGAACCCCAGCAAGACTCAATCCAAATAAAGCAACTCCTAGACACATTGTAATGAACTTTGCCAAAGCTAATATGAAAGGGGAAATTCTCCAAGCAGGCAGATATAAGAAAAGAATTACATGTAAAGGGGGAAATATTGAGATAACTGCAGATCTTTCAGCCAACACTTTTCAAGCCAGAAGAGGATGGTCATTGACTTTTAACCTTCTAAAACAAAACAACTTTCAGCCCTGGATCCTATATCCAGCTAAAATGAGCTTCATTTGTGATGGAGAAATCAAATACTTTACTGACATCCACATATTATGGAAATTTGCCATAAATAAACCAACTCTCCAGGAAATACTCAGACTCATTTTCTATAATGACCAACGCAATGGCATATCACCAAAGTAAACTCACCCAGAATTTCTCAAACAAAACCTAACTTCCAAAATAGTGAAAGGATTAAAATTATGCAATGGATCTTTGAACAACAAGAAAACCAAAACAATACTATACCTCTCAATTATGTGAATGGCTTAAATTCTCTAAAGAGGCACAGGTTGGCTGATAGATACAAAAACTCAGGCCAGGTATCTGTTGCCTACAAGAGACTCATCTCACCTAAAAAAAAAAAAAAAAGACTCAGGGTGAAGGGACATCTATAATACAGGCCAATGGGAAATCAGAAAAAAAGCAGGGGTTGCAATCGTATTTGTAGTTACTATTGGATTTAAACCAACAAAGATAATGAAAGACAAGAGATTCCAATAATTAACATTTATGCATGCTACCTGAATGCTCCTCAATTTATAAAACAAATCCTAATGGATATGAATAATTTGATATCTTCCTACACTATAATAGTTAGAGATTTTAATACCCCTTTTTAGTTCTGAATAAATCCTCCAAGAAGGAACTAAACAAAGAAAAAATGGACTTAAACTTGACCCTAGAACAATGGACTTAACAGGCATTTACAGAACATTTCATCTTAATCAAAATGAATTCTTCTCCTCAGCCCTTGAAACATCCTCCAAAATTGATCGTATCTTAGGACATAAGTCTAACTCAACAAATTTAAAAGAATGCAAATTATTCCTTATATCTTCTCAGACCATGATAGAATAAAAATTAAATTCAACAGCAACAGGAATCTTCATACTCAAACAAAGTCATGGAAACTAAATAACCTTAGACTGAATGATAGCTGGATCAAAAATGAGATTAAGAAGGAAACCATCAGATTTCTGGATCAAAATGATAATGAAGACACAAACTATCCAAACTTGTGCCATACTTCAAAGGCAGTCCTAAGAGGGACATTTACAGCATTAGAAACCTTCTCTTTCAAGAAAACAGAAAGAGAGCAAGTCAACAACCTAAAGGGTCATCTCAAGCAACTGGGAAAGGAAGAAAAATCCAACCCCAAACCCAGCAGAAGAAAGGAACAAAAAACCTCTTTTCTTTCTGGGCAAGAGACTTGAATAGAAACTTCTATGAAGATGACAGGCAAATCGGCAACAAATACATGAAAAAATGTTCAACATCTTTAATCATTAGACAAATGCCAATAAAAACCACTTTGAGATATTGCCTAAGTCCAGTAAGATTAGCCCACATCACAAAATCCCAAAACTGCATTTTGGATGGCATGGATATGGATAGAAGGGAACATTTGTACACTGTTGGGGGGATTGCAGACTAATCCAGGCTTTTTGGAAAGAAGTATGGAGAATTCTCCAGGAACTAAAAATTGACCTACCATTTGATCCCACAGTTCCATTACTAGGTATTTACCCAAATTAACAAAAATCATTTTACAACAAAGACATTTGCACCAGAATGTTTATTACAGCTCAATTCATACTTGTCAAGTTGTGGAAGCAGCCCAAATGCCCATCAACCCATGAATAGATAAACAATTGTGTCATATGTATACCATGAAATACTATTCAGCCACAAAACAGATGGAGACTTTTACATCTTTTATGTTTACCTGGATGGAGTTGGAACATATTCTTCTTAGTAAAGTATCTCAAGAATGGGGGGGGGGGAGAGGAAGCATCCAATGTTCTTAATACTCTTATGAAATTAATATATATACATGATACATCAGTATACATTCATATATATTACACATATATATGAATGATAAAACACAAATATAGTCCAGCAAGAAGGAGGGAAAACGAGAGAGAGGCAAAGTGAGCGGGGGGGGGGTGGAGGGAGGAAGGAGGGCATTTACTGGGATCTTGCCTAATTTGCACAAAAAGGACACATTTCAAAAAAACTAAGAATAAATTACAAATGTCTTTCCACAAAAAATAAGTGAGGTGATAGTTATGTTACAGTTTGATTTAACATTCTACATTGTATATCAAATGATATCGTATATCATTGTACCCCATAAATGTATATAGTTATGATTTAATAAAAAAGTAAATTAAAAAATAAAAGTATTTTAACAATTTACAAAAAAAAAATAGAGATTTTTTTTTGTATTTACCTAGAAGGATTTGGAAAATATTCTCGTTAAGTATCACAAGAATAGAAAAGCAAGCATCACATGTACTCAATACTAAGTTGAAACTTACAGATTAGCAACAATATGTGCACATAAGAGAAAAATTCATTTAAATTCAAGAAGTGGGAATGGAGGTTGATAAGTTCCCACCTAATAGGTGCTACATACAGGAAAATGACACCCTTCCTTGGGGGAAGCCCACAATTACAACTTGGACTTTTTTTTACAAATACAATGTAACCTGACTGTATGAACCCTCACATTGATCTAAAATAAAAATAAATAAAATACAAATGAATTGCAAAAACAGACATGTGTACATACAGAGGCAGGAAAGCCTCAGGTGGAATCCTTAGGTGTTTTCCTAACCCCTATTTCCTTAGAATTTAGAAATCTTACTTTCTGATTCTGGCCTTACGTTGCCTACCACCCTAGATTAATATTATATTGTTAAGAGTGTGGAGATTTTTCTGCATCTTCATGAGTATCTGGAGCATTAAAAATAAAAGGATTATAAAGATTGATCACCTCAAGCTATAAACAAGCTCGAAAGCCAGTTGGTGTCTTAAAAGAAAGGTTGAGGGCTCAGGTATTAGATAATAAAAACTTCTATAATGTTAATTAGAACATGTGGTAGTGATTGAGCAATGGACACACAATTCAGTGGATAATACATAGTGCACCTGGAAACATTCTCAAATACAGAGAGTATCAAAAACAAATGTAAACACATTTTAAGAAAGGAAAAAACTATCAAATTTGTGACATGCAAGTCATGTTTGATTTCTGCAATTACAAGAGGTGCTCAACAGGAATTATATTCCTCTTTTGTTATTGGTATATACTGAGGATTAGAATTTTTAATAGAGTATTTTTCTTAAAGTATGTGTCTATACATTCTTCTGGCACCCTCTGTGGTTTATTATAGGGAAAAAATTGCCATTCAAGTCATTGAGGAAAGAAAGTCTGGGTCATTCAATAAATGGCAGTGAGTACCCCTTGCAAAGACATCCATTTTATGATATACCATAATGGCATGTCTTTTTCACACTATATCAAAATTAATTCCAGGTAGACTGTTAATTTAAATTGTAAAAGAAGTCCCCAAATTGCTAGATTTTAATATGGGTGATGATTTACACAACCTGGGTGAAGAAGGATTTCCTAAGAAGAATTACTAAGAATTATCAGCATTAAAGAATAATGCTAGTAGATTTTCCTCCAAACAAAGAAAGAATGTACAATGTCAGCCTCTCACTGACTAGCAGCAAAGACTTGGACAATGCCAGAGAGACACTCTGGGAAGACATTCTGACTTTGGGGTGTGTGCATTTGTATGTTTGGTGTTTTCATTTTGCAACAATGCTTATGTATGTGTCATGAAAAATAAAAGCATGGTGTTTACAAAAATGTCTGAAAATTCAACTTTCTAAGTATTTTTCCCTTGACTGACTCATAAAACAAGCAAAAACTAAAGTCAATACAGTTCAGGTTAATAATACTCATTTAAGTGTATTAAGAGGACATTTTTCAAAATAACCCAATGTGACATCTTTTTTATTAACCTGGATGGAGTTGAAACACATTCTTCTTAGTAAAGTTTCACAATAATAGAAAAGCAAGTATCCAATGTACTCGATACTGAAATGAAGCCAGTAGATGAACTAATACACACCCACATAAGAGAAAAACTTAATTCAATTCAAGTTGGGGGAAGGGTGAAGATGGAGGGAGGAGAGGGAAGTGGACTGGTGTGCTCCCACCTAATGGGCACAATGTGAGGGCATATGGCACACCTCCTGGGTGTGGACACAACTACAACAGGGACTTTACCTAACAAGTACAAACATTGTAACCTAATGGTTTGCACCGTCATATTAATCTGACATTTAAAGAAAATAAATGAATTAAACCATTGAATTAAACAATTTCTTCTTTATCTCCGCATTTGGGTAATGTGGAATTAGGACTCAGAATGGTATGGTGACTTGTCCAATATCATCATACAGCAAAACTGTACAGCATTCCCAGATTTGCTGCTGTCTGTGCCATGTGATCCCCTCACCACCACCACGCTGCTGCTACTACACCAACAATTTCCTCTTGTGGGTATATCTTGTTTAAAAAACACTCTCAGAAATCAGTTCTTAATTTTGTAGTACTCTCCCTCTACATCCATATACTCAGGAAAGATGTACTGCTCTTAGTTGTCTCAGCTCTGACTTTTCCTAAATTGTAGGCAATGAAAACATACAACCTCAAACAAATAATCATTTAAAGGAATAAGTCATTTAAATTCATACCTAAACAATTGCACACTTCCCTACGAAGTTACAAAAGGTGGAGACATAACTCTGTTTGGCAAAATATGAATTTATATACTAATCAAGGCACTTAATCTCAGAGACCAATACACCTGCTGTCATCATTTCCCCTGCAAGAACCCAGGGGTGGAAATCAGTTTAGCATTTCTATAACTGAAGTACCATGCATTGGTTTTGCCAAATCAAAGGAACATGAGGTCTAAGAAGCTATAAGAGAATAAGACCTTGTCAGGTTTAAATTACCATTCTACCCAGAGCCTCTAGCTTGGTAGGCACATAACATAATACATTATATGTTATAATTTTTATACTATATTACATTAATTATGTAATATGTATTATTAAAAGTATATATTATAATAACATCATGAAATATATATTTACTACATAATAATATAATATAAATAACTAGATGAACAAATGAAAAGACGAATAAACATCTGGTTCAAAGGATGAGGCCAACCTCTTTCTCTTTAGGAAGCCGAAAAATGCTTACAACTTTTATTTGGCATTATTTTTTTAAAGTGACCCTGTTTATATTATAGTGGTTAAAAATGGAAGACTACCTAAATGTTAAGTCATAGGAGATTAATTAAATATGTTGCAGTCTAGACATGCTCTACAATTAAAATACCATTACAGAAGTCAACTTGATATATCACTTGGAATGTTTCTAGTTTTAAGTAACATAAAACACTGACTGAAACAGACATTAAAATTGGGACTTTTATTATTATCACACATATCAGGAAGTTCAGAGGTAGGAGGAGTTTTAGTGTGGGTTGATTCCAAGCCTCAGTAATGCCATCAGGAACTAGGCTCTGTCTGTCACTCTGCTCTGCCATCCTCAATAAGTCACATCTGTCCTTGCAGGTCTCCTTCACTGCTTCCAGATGGCTGCAAAGCTCCAGCCACCACAGCCAAGCACAGCAATGTACAGGTCTCTTACCTAGAATCAAGAAAGCTTTCTTTCCTCAGGAGCCCTGGCAGACCTCCCATTATATCTCAGAAGACAGTCATATGCACATATGCCCCCCACTAAACTAATCACTGGAAAGAAAAATAAGATGGCAGTTATTGGCATAGACTGGTTGAGATGAACCCCTTTGATAACAGATACAGTCACCTTCATCTGATGATGAGTAGTGATCCTCTGAGCCAAAGCAACACATAAGTGCCAGATGTATCAGTCAGGGTAGACTAGGTTATACCGCAGTGACAAACATCCCCAAAGTCCCTACAGTGTAAAATAACAAAAATCTATTTCTCTTATCACATAAACACACACCACATCAACAAGGTCTTTTTTTCATCAGAATCTCTCAGATATCCAGGTTGATAGAGGAGCTTCATCTCTAACATGACTAGTCACCTTACACAAGGAAATGAAGAGCTTTGAAAGGGGTCAGACCAGCAACTGAAAGCTCTGACCCGGAAGTTATCTGTCTCTTTCACTCTCCACCAGGCCCACAGCCCCACCCATCAAAAGGATGTCAGGAAGTATAATCCTACTACATGCCTAGACCTAAGAGAGAGACACTGGTAAACAACATCATATTAGGCAAGCAATGGAAAAATATTTGTGAAACCTTATTAAGTTAAAAGAAACATTGTGGCACAAGACTATCCAGTGAATTGTCATGAGTATAACTTGGAGTATGTGGGTGTTTAAAAAACTGAAAACAATTATTATCTTAACAATTAGCGATAAAACTTCTCTTAGAATCTGTACTGTATTTGCTTAGGAAAAGTACCTCATTTCATCTCTTGAGGTGGAGTTCTGAGCCCAAAAGCATAACTAACTGGGGAATGATGAAATAAGGAAATAGTTGTACTGTATATTAGAAATAAATAGGAATTATGGGTGAGAAAAAGCCATGAGGAGGAAACAGAGAAAGGAGTCACAGGGAATTGTCAGGCACCATCGAATATGGCCCAGGGACTTGTAGATGTCTTAAACAGAGTTTCTCCGCAAAACATTTGGGGCTGGATAGTTCATTGCTACAGGAGGGCTGTCCTGTGCCTTGTAGGGTGTCTGGCAGGATACCTATTCTCTACTCACTTAGATGCCAGTATCTCTTGTGACCACCGAAAGTGTTGTGACAGCCCAAAGTATCTCCAGTCATTTCCAAATGTTCCTTGGGTAACAAAATCACCTGAGTTGAAAACTCCCCACTCCCCAAGGGCCCAAGTCTTTGGTTGAGTCTACTTGAGAGTTGTTTCTTTGGGAATATTCAAAGTAGGGGTAAATTCCACAATTGAGGTCCGTACAAACCACAAAGCAGAGAGCAAGGGTCCAGCCAGAGCAAGAAGAGAGAGCAAAAGTGGTCACCTTCCCTTTCCTTTCAAGTCCCAGGAATTCATGCCACTTGTAGACAGCACTATGCATTTATCCAGAATGTGAGATGGGAGGTTGGACTAAATTTCCAAGACTTAAAGGAACAGGGAGAAGATAGACACACAATCAGATAGAGACAGTAGGAGGCATAGAATGACGCACATTTAGGCGCCTCCCCAGCATCTCAGTGCCTCTCCCGGTGGCTATTGACATGCTGTTTGACTACACCCTCCCACCCTTAGCTTCAAAGGAACTGGATTGTTGAAACAGGTCTCTCATTTTAGTGGGCCAATCAGAGCAGAGCTCAGGGCTCATGTTCAAGAGCTATGAGAAGTGGTGCCCTTTTCCTATGTGAATGGGTGGGAAAGCCTGTATTCCTGGGGTCCTGGCGAAGCCAGGCAATGGAGCCAGTCTGAGAATGGGGCCAGACAATAGCCAAGAGGCACCAGGAATGGCAGAGAAATGAGCAAGAGGGCTGTTCAAACCCAGCATGAAACCCACCCTGCCTCTGAGTGTTTTGTTTATACATGTTTCTTACACACGTGTAAGTCAAAACATTTCCATTTTATTGTTTAAGCAACTTTGATTTGGGTATTCTGTTTCCTGCTATAGACTGAGGCCTTCTAACTGATTAATGTATGTATAGACAGATACAATATGTTAAATATATATTCATATGTATGCATAATTTAAAGGTCTAGACAGAAAAACATCAAAAATTAACAGTGCTTTAGATTATAGAGGCACGGTCGCCTGTCATTTCCTCTTTATGCTTATCTACATTTTCTATAATAAATACGCATTGAGTTTTGCTAACACAAAGAAATCATTCATGATAATGTAGTATTCATGGGTGAAGTGACATGCTTCCAGGATTCATTATTAAATAGCTTCTGCAAAATAAAAGGTTGGAAGGAGATAGATTAAACAAAATTGGTAGATATTGATGTGAATGTTGAAGCTAAGTTACAGGGATGTAAGGGTTTGTTGCAATATTCTATCTTTTTGTAACTTTGAAAATTCAGATAATAAAATGATGAAAGTGCTCGGCGCCTGTGGCTCAAGCGGCTAAGGCACCAGCCACATACACCTGAGCTGGCGGGTTCAAATCCAGCCGGGCCCACCAAACAACAAAGAGGGCTGCAACCAAAAAGTAGCTGGGCATTGTGGTGGGCACCTGTGGTCCAAGCTACTTGGGAAGCGGAGGCAGGAGACTCGCTTGAGCCCAGTAGTTGGAGGTTGCCATGAGCTGCGATGCTACAGCACTCTATCCAGGGCAACAGCCTGAGGTTCTGTTTCAAAAAAAATGATGAAAGAAGAAGAAAGGAAAGAAGGTGTGGAGGAAGTGAGGAATTTGTAGAGGTATTTCCACCTGGCACTGCCAACTTTGTGCTGCTGTAACTGTCCAGATGGGGCCTGATTGTTCATCCATCGCCTGAAGCCTTCCTGTAGGTGACACACCCTTCATCATTCCACTCTCCTCTGTCTGGTTACTCCTTCAGAGGCAGCCATGGTACCTGTTGAATCAAGGTGCTACCCAGCAATGTCCCACCCATCCACTCCCACCACCACCACTACCAAAATCTTTATATTTGTATTTGTATCACCTCTGACCAAAAACAAAAATAATAATTTTATCTTCAAAGTTGGGCTTCTTACCTGATCTAACAATCACATTTGCAGCCGTGTCAGATGTCCTCACTGTGGCAGAGAGTTTCCATGAATCAGATGAATTCTGTGAAACAAATTCAGAGATTGCTGCTCTAACCAATTTTCTTTATAAAGCATCTGATGACTATGATGTCAATCTGGCATCTATTAACTATGTGCAGAGGTCTTTCCCTGCAAGTTAAACCAATTCATTAAGAGTTACTGCTTCATTTTATTGCATACAAAGGGATCAAAAAGGAGTAAAATGAATTTAGGAAAACACTTAGTCCAAGGGAGAGTTATGCTTTACAGGGTAATTTTACTCCTCCTCCTAAAGATTCATGTATTGCCTCAGTGAGGTCATGTTCATAGGTTCTGAGTAGACATATGCTTTGGGTGGACCACTATTCCACCCAGTATGTTACTTAACATTATCAATAATATTACTAGGTGCTTATATTTCTTCAGGAATTTTGGCAATGTTATCACTATAGTCCTTCTAATATCAACCAATATTTTGAGACATTTAACACTTTCATCATCAATTTTTTAACAAAATTTAAATTTGGCACTTAGTTTCTTATAAAATGTGCTGTTAATTGTTTTAACCTTGTTACTGAAAGCATGTATTGTAAAACTTTAGAAAAACATTAGCCAATAAAAACAAACCAGTATTTATGAAGAATGCCCTACAATAAGGAGTAAGATTGAACATTTGGACTATGTCCTACAGAAGGATTGCTCAGTTTCATTTCTCCCACATTTTTATACATACGCATAAGTATTGCTTTATTTCCATTGATGATGCAGATCGGTGTTCTACCAGCTTTGTGCAGCTCATGGACGGATGTGTTGGCCCTGGCAAATCTAGCCAGCATGCCAAGTGACTGCAGGAGCAGAAGAACCCAATGCCTCCCCAGACCAGAGAAATAGCTGCTCTGAGCTGCTCATGGCCCACTGCACTTAGTTTTGTCACTGAGTACCTTGTATGCTCTCCTCAAAAGGGAGATGTTGGTTATGTTGTATCTAGAAAGAATAGAAAAAGAAAGCCAGTTAGGGAGGCAATGAGAAAACACACCCAATTAGCACCTGACTCCATAGAGGGTCAGATTATTTTAAAAGACAAATTTATAACTCAAGCGACTCCAGACATTCAAAGAAAACTCCAGAAATTGGCTCTAGGCCCAGACCATAACCTGGGGAATCTTCTTAAAATGGCCGCTAAGGTCTTTTATAATAGAGATCTGGAGAGAAAGGAGGAAAAAGAGAGAAGGGGACAGAAAAGAATGACAGCTCTAGTAATGGCTCTCCAACAAACGAGCGACTTTCAGGGGCAGAGGGGAAACCAGAGGAGCGAAAAACAAGTGCTTCCAACGTGGTCAGATTGGCCACTTCAGGAGAGACTGCCCCCAGCAGTACCACCGGCTGGGCAAACCACCTGGCCCCTGTCCAGAATGCAAGGGTGACCACTGGAGGGTGGCCTGTCCGCAGAGGTGAAGGCCTCCTGGGACAGTGACCCCATCGGTGTCCAAACTGGACTGAGGGTGCCTGGGTCAGATTCTCCTGGCTCCAGCTAGTGTCATCATCCCTCAAGAGTCCGGGGTTTGCCTTATATTAGAGCGCCATGAGATAAAATTTCCTTTGGACACTGGAGCAACCTTTTCTGTACTTCTCTCTAACCCTCGTCTTTTATCTCCCAAATCCATTAACTATACAGGGGGTGTCTGGAAAGCTGGCTACCAAATTTTTCTCCCAGCATTTAAGTTGCAATTGGGATGATTGGCTGTTCTCTCATGCCTTCCTAATCATGCCTGAAAGTCCTGCTCCCCTTTTGGGGAGGGACATACTAACTAAGGCAGGAACAACCATTTATATGAATATGGGACAGGAACCTGTATTAGGCCTTCCCTTATTAGAGACAGAAATTAACCCAGAAGTGTGGGCTACTGAGGGACAGGTGGGGAGAGCACAATATGCTCAACCAGTCCAAATTAAGTTAAAAAGTCCACCATCTACCCCAATCAAAAACAATATCCTCTAAAAACAGACGTTAAGAATGGACTAATACCCATAATACAGAATCTAAAGCAACAAAAATTATTAATACCTTGTAACAGTCCATGTAACACTCCTATTCTGGGAGTGCCAAAGCCAAACGGAACTTAGAGACTAGTCCAAGACCTCCACATTATAAACGAAACGGTCATTCCTCT
The DNA here is from genome assembly GCA_963573935.1 of Arctocebus calabarensis. Taxonomy (NCBI): domain Eukaryota; kingdom Metazoa; phylum Chordata; class Mammalia; order Primates; family Lorisidae; genus Arctocebus; species Arctocebus calabarensis. The sequence continues at coordinate 24,438 of CAUYON010072479.1, read as the reverse complement.
CCATCCTGTAGTTCCCAAACCATATACTTTATTGTCTCATATCCCTGAAAAGGCTGCCTGTTTCACAGTCTTAGACTTGAAAGATGCCTTCTTTTGCATTCCACTTCATGAAAATTCCCAATATCTTTTTACTTTTGAGGACCCTTCTGACTCCAATACACAGCTGACTTGGACTGTGTTACCCCAGGGCTTTAGAGACAGCCCTCACTTGTTCGGACAAGCTTTGGCCAAAGACTTGAGTTGTTTTTCATATCCTACAGCGACTCTTATTCAGTATGTAGATGACATTCTTTTAGGAATGCAGAGGAATGCTACAAAGCTAACAAGCTCTCTTAAACTTTCTAGCTGATTGCAGGTACAAAGTTTCCAAGGCTAAGGCCCAATGATGTGTCCCGGAGGTTCACTACTTGAGTTTCCAGCTTTCACAGGGGAAGAGAGCCTTGGGAAAAGAAAGACTAGAACCAATATTAGCTCACCCTAAACCTTGAACTCTCAGACAACTTTGAGGCTTCTTAGGAATTATAGGCTTTTGCAGACTCTGGATTCCCAGATACAGTGAAATAGCCAAACCACTCTATTCTTTAATTAAAAATGCTCAAAAAGAGAGCCTAGTCATTTTAGAATGGGAACTGGAAGCAGATAAGGCATTCCAACAGTTAAAAAACTCAAGAAACTCATCTCCCTTGGACCAAATTACTTTCCATTGTTCTCCTTAGAATAAGGAATTTACCTCAGAAACTCAGTTGTAGCCCATTCAAATTATTGTATAGGAGACCCTTTTTAATGAATGATTTATTACTAAACCTAGAGACAGTAGAATTAGTAAAACACATCACTTCTTTAGCTAAATTTCAACAAATCCTTAAAAACCTCCCAAATACATTTTCACATTCAACACTGAAGGAACTTTTCTCTCCCGGAGATATAGTCATGACCAAAACTCTTCCCTCTAATTCACCTTCCCTAACACTAACTTGTGAAGATTCTTTTTCTGTTATCTTGTCTTCTTCTACAGCTGTTAAAGTTATGGGAGTTGATTCCCGGATACATCATTCACAAGTAAAATCCTGGAACCCTCCACCTTCTACAGAGGCAGACAATGAAGACAGAGAACCAACCACAGACCACCTACACTTGTGAGCCAAAGGAAAGTTTGAAGTTATTGTTTAGGAAACAGCAAGAAAAATGCCAATATGTTTTTTTTTAGCATAACTGCATGAGTGCTTCTGACCTGACACTGTTCTACCTTTGCCTATTACTGATTATACTAATCAGATTTATGTTTTCCAGAAATGTCATCAAGACACACACAATAAGGATGGTTCCAGTCCATGCACCTCTGTATCACTCGCCCTCCGGAGAAATCCTGACTGCCCCCCTTCTATCATCACCCGATTCAACAGGAAGCAGTTAGATCGAGTCTTCACCCTTTTTCCTTAACAGCAGTTAGAGTTTCTACTCAGAGAGGGAGATTGATGCAGGACAAGGTGGCCCTATGACTGCTGCCTTGGCCCTGGCGGTGCTGATGCTGTGGTGGATGGAGGAACCAACTTGCTGGAAGGGCCAGATGCCTGTGGGGGAGACACTTGTGCCTTCCCATGCTCTTCACCCTAAGAAGTTCAGGCAAAACAACCCTCAGGACTATATAAACTCCTCAGCAGAGCGCTCAGGGGAAGATCTCGGCTGGACCTCAGAGAGGGAGCAGGAGAGATTGTTCCCCTCCAACGCAGACCTCGGCTGGACCTCGGAGAGGGAGCAGGAGAGTTTGTTCCCCTCCTGGGTCCTCTTTGCCTGGAGGTTTGGTTTTTCTTGTACTTCTAATTCTTCTTTCCTTTAAATAAATCCTGACTTACCATTACTCTTGTGGTCTGCTGAGTCCTTCTTCGAATCGCCAGACCAAGAACCTGAAATTCCGGCATCAAGTATATTGTCAATCATTTTAAACATTTATAATTTCCCGGTAGTACAACATTCAAAACCAACTTTTCCAGCTGTCTTGAAATGTATGCTGCACTGTTATTTTCTATAGACAGCCCCTGTGTGTGTAATAAACAATGTAGTTTATTCTGTCTCCCAAACTGTAACTTTGTACCCATTGACCAATGTCTCTCCATCCCTCCTCTTCCCCTCTCCACCCTTCAGTAAACACTATTCTACTCTGTACTTCTATGAGGTCAATTCGACATAGGAGGGAAATCACACAATGTTTTTCTGTGCCTGTCATATTTCTGTTAACATAATGTCCACTGGGCTCATTCATGTAGCTGACAGTGACAGGATTTCATGCTGTTTCATGACTGAATAGTATTCCCGTGTGTGTGTGTGTACATAAAACACATTTTCTTTATTGTTCATCTGTTGATGGACATTTAGGTTAGCTGTTGTGAACAATGTTGCAAATGTGTATACACAAAAGGAAGAATACTCAAGACAGACAACCACGTCTTATAGTTGTACTGTAAAACATGAGCTATGTGAGAATTACCTAAAAGTCTTTTATTGATTTCATACATTCCTGGACTTCATGCATCAATTTACTAGAGTGAAACACACAGCAGATAAATTTTGGCTACAACTTTCTATGTTCTTGGGAACAGTTTTATGCTTATATAGCCCATAAAAACCTCAATACTGTCTGTACAATCTGAACTATACTTGTGATAGTGCAGGATATTTCCTAGATTTTTTAGGAAGAAAAATAAAAGAGGGATGTGTCTGAAGAAAACTTAAGGAAAATTTAGGAAATCCATATAATAAAGGATTATATAAATAATAAGATGTAATTTTAAAGATACAGTCTATTTTCATTGCCTAAAGTAATAAATCTTCTCCTTTAGAGTCTACGCTATCAAATATTTAATCATTTTCAAGGCTACGGATTTTCTTCCAAGCATCATTCTATATTGATCTTCCATGTGCAAGATGGATGATTATATTTTTATTTATTTAACTTTTCAATTGACACATCATAATTGCAATTTTTTTACAATTGAACACTTATGATTTATCATATATGTTTGGAATTTTCTATTATACACTGTGTCCATAAAGATCATGTGCAATTTAAAATAGTGATGCCAGAGTTTCAGGTTCTTGGTCTTGGGGATTTGAAGAATGAATTGAGGGATCACAGGATTAGTGGTAAGTCAGGATTTATTTATAGAAACAAGAATTATAACAACTAAAAAAACCAAATCTCTTAGTAGAGAGAACTCAGGAAGGGAACAAGCTCTCCTGCTCCCTCTTTGAGGTCTGTCCTTGAGGAGTCTGCTCAGGGGTTTATATAGTGACAGGGGGTTATTTTGTCAGAACTTTTAGGGCTGGGTCTTCATCAGCTACAGCCAGCTGTCCAGTGAAGACTCAGGCCCTGGAAACTGATGTGAAATCTACTAGCCAGAAGAGCAGAAAGGAGACAGCAAGGCGCTAGTATCTTCCCCACAGACCCGTCCCACAAACTGGTTCCTCCATCCCCTGCAACATCAGCACCACCAGGGCTAAGGTGGCAGGTCATGGGGCCGCCTTGTCCTGCATAATAGTAAACTATTTATTAAATAATACATTACATTATTTATTCTCATAACAATCTGGACTAGGAAGCATTTATCTGTAATCAGCCTGTTTTCCCATATATATCTAAATCAAAGAAGAATTACCTAAAAAATTAATAGCCTTGTTAACATTCTAGTTATAGTCTTAAGGAAAAAATACTAATATTAATTAATTAATGAAATTCCTGTTGTAAGTTAATTATTACTGAATATTGATGACTCATTATGATAACTGATTATAAATAGTTCTTTGAACATATCTGTTAACAATTTGATTGTTTAATTCTCTTGGAAGCAATATCCTCCTATTGAATTTTGAAATACTTCTTAAATAACGTCCAAGTATAAGTCCTAAAATATTCAATAAGGAAATATAAGAAATAGAAGGAAACCTCATTAATTTTAGGAAGCTTTTTAGTTTTTGAAGTACCCTTAAAATCATGCAAATTATGTGGACTTGGCAATGCCAAGACTTCAGTTGGTTCATTAGTGATGCAGGACAAGGCGGACCTTTGACCTGCCACCTTGGTCCTGGCGGTGCTGATGCTGTGGTGGATGGAGGAACCAGCTTGCTGGAAAGGCTGGACATCTGAGGGGAGAAACTGGTGCCTTACTGTCTCCTCCTCCTGCTCTTCTGACTGGCCAATGTCATGTCAGTTTCCAGGGCCTGAGTCATCATTGGACAGAGGGCTGTAACTGATGAAGATCCACGCCCTAAGAGTTCCAGCAAAACAACCCCTTGGGACTATATAACCCCCTGAGCAGAGAGCTCAGATCTCGGCTGGACCTCAGAGAGGGAGCAGGAGAGCTTGTTCCCCTCCAACGCAGACCTCTGCTGGACCTTGGAGAGGGAGCAGGAGAGCGTCTTCCCCTCCTGGGTCCTCTCTGCCAGGAGGTTTGGTTCTTGTAGTTGTTGTAATTCTGTTTCTGTAAATAAATCCTGACTTACCACTAATCCTGTGGTCCGTCAATTCATTCTTCAAATCCTCCAGACGAAGAATCTGAAATTCCAGTATCATTAGTTAATTTTTATACCTTCAAGATGTATGGTCATTTGTAAACATTTCCTACTGTCAACCTTCCTCCCGATAGAACACTGGCCCCTGCTTCTGGCTAATTGCATGTAATTGGTATCAATTCTACACTAGCAATAACTTCATTTTCAAAGCTTTCAGAAAAGAAAAAGAAAAGTTATTTCTTATTGTACCATTATCATATTATGTGGTATATGAACATATCAGTTACTATTTCAAGTACTATTTTAGCACGGATGTTAAGAAAACAACTATTATCCTCCTCTTATTTCCTCACTAAAAGATACATTATTTTCTACATGTACAGGGCAGGTGGTAGATGACCAATTATCACTTGAGAGCAATGTGATCTCTGTTCTCTTGTTAATAATCGGATTGGCCTGAACATACCATTCCTTTTGCCAATAACATCTAAAAAAAGTTCACTGAGGAGTTTGAGAAAATACGGCAGCGCCTGTGGCTCAAAGGAGTAGGGTGTTGGCCCCATATGCCAGAGGTGGCAGATTCAAACTCAGCCTTGGCCTAAAACTGCAAAAAAAAAAAGTTTGAGAAAATAGTCCAAATAGTACATACTACAGAAGCTAATGTTTTAGTGTTTTTGGATAATGTTATACGAATGTGATGGTTAGAGCTCCAGGAATCATTGTGGAAAATCAATGGTAAAGCCAGAATAATCACTTACAATCCAAAATAGAAATAATTAAAGTAATACTATGATAAATCTTTCTTATATAATAATATATCAACATGTTTTTTACACAGTTCTGTTATTTGAAGCCAAAGATATCTTAACAGATATAATTAATGTTCTTCTAAAAAACTAGTAAGTAGGAAATAACATGTTAATGATTTAGTGTAATAATAGTTAAATGAGCAATCCACAAACAAAACTTTTGTGCTTCAGAAAACCTCTTCATAGCTGAAGAAAACAATATAAAGTATAACTATCCAGCATGTCCATTAGTTTATTCACTGGAAAGTAATATTTCCTGCTCTATATTTGCAGAAAATCAATTGTTGTTCAGGAACAATCCTGCTATTTTCTTTTGCTTAATATAATTCAATAGTTTTATTCTAAAATTTCACACTATGTAATGCACTGATTATATCTGAACCAACTATATTCTATTAGTTAAACAAGTCAAAACTTGGCTTTGGAAGACATTTCTTGGTTAACCTTCATAAGTTCTATTTATGAAGGACTTTTATTAATGAATCTATTATTTAAAGGAAAGGGCAGGTTGATATCTAGTGAGTGACATTGTGTTTGCTTTTCTCCTCCCCGAGCAGGAGATTGAGCCTCTTCTTCCCCATGAGAAGATAGTGGGGATGGGTGAGACTTTGTCTGCCTCCTTCTTCCATACCTGAACTACCACATAAAACTTTCCACAGGCCCCAATCGCCCTCCAGTCTTTAACCCGCCTCTTGTCTGTGGCCCCAAGACGTTTTGTACTATTCAGCTCATATCAGGCTTCCAGCAATTCATTAAAGGTTTTTACCTGAATCTTGCCTGCTTTTACTGTGGTCCCATTATTTTTTTCTGTGCTATGCTCCATGTAGGGAAGTGCTTGTGTTTACATCTTCCTTGGAGCTCTATGTTTTTCTTAGATATCAGGTCAATTGGCTGTCTTTCAACCTCAACTCCCTAACAGGTTCAAAATTTATTTGCCTGACTTTTTTTGTTGTTAATGTGAAAGTGACACATTTTCTAGGTTTTCACATGTTAACCAGAAGGTAGGAATGATTCTCTCTTTAATTAAGCCAGCAAAAATTGAGCACTAAATTAATGCCAAACAAAAAAAAAAAAGAAATTTTCAACTTTGTTATTAATACAGATGCAAAAATACTGCACCAAAATCTCACAAATGTAATCCACTAATAAAAAATAAGAAAAGCTATCATTTTTGATGAGAAAGGTAAATACTTATGGCTCTGGATGACCTCCCCAGGGAACTGGTGGGAACTAGGATCTTTATTCAGCTGGGTTTGTACTGAAGGGTGGAGAGGGAGTTGTTCTATGGCATTACCAGTCCAGGCCTCCATCCTCGGCCTGCTCCGGGCAGTTACTTCTGTGGTACTATCTGAGATCTGTAATATTGCATTGCACATTTAAAATAATGTTGGTAAGGTAGGTTTCATGTTAAACTTTCTTATAACAATAAAATAAAATTAAAATAATAGCAAATTTGACAATATTTACATGGCCAACATGTGGTACAGGAGAATAAAACATTGTAGATTTATAGCAACCAAAACAACTGAGAAGGCAAAGCCATAAACAATAAAACATAATATTGTTATAATACTTCAATGGAACATTAATTTTGTTAACTATCTCATTAGGAACAAAATAAAAATGAAGGAAAATTGGAGCAATTTAACAGCATAATAAAATTAAGGAATATAAAAAGAAACTTCTAAGAAATATTGGCTTAGGTAAATGCATTTTTAACAGATAGAGAATGTGCCATTTTCACTGATTGAGGAAGTCAGTGTTGATGTACAGATTAGGTAGGGGAGGTGTGTGTGTGTGGGCGCATGAAAATGTGTGAAAATTGACAACTATATTTCTCAAGTATGTCATGGAAATATAGAGAGTCAAGAATAAAGAACTAAATATTGAAAAAGAAGATAAAGCTAGATATTTAAAGATTCTAGCTTGGTGCCTGTGGCTCAAGTGGCTAAGGCACCAGACATATTCATCTTAGCTGGAGGGTTCAAATCTAGCCCAGCCTGCCAAACAACAATGACCAGTGCAACCAAAACAAAAGCCAAGCCTTGTAGCCAGCACCTATAGTCCCAGCTACTTGGGAGGTGGAGGCAGGAGAATCACTTGAGTCCAGGAGTTGGAGGTTACTGTGAGCTGTGATGCCACAGCACTCTACCCAAGGTGACAGCTTGAGGATCTGTCTCAAAAAAAAAAAATAATGAATAAACATAACTAAATAAAGTTATTTATGTTAATAAACATAAATAAATAAATAAATAGAGTTTCTCAAGATCTATTGCAAAACCACAGTAATTAAAATAATGAGGTATTAGTATGATATTAAAAATTTTCTAATTTTTTGAGGTGGTGCCTCTGGCTCAGTGAGTAGGGCACCAGCCCCATGTACTGAGGGTGTCGGGTTCAAACCCAGCCCTGGTCAAACTGCCACAAAAACATAGCTGGGCGTTGTGGCGGGCACCTGTAGTCCCAGCTATTTGGGTGGCTGAGACAAGAGACTCATTTAAGCCCAAGAGCTGGAGGATGCTGTGAACTGTCACACCATGACACTCTACCAAGGGTGACAAAGTGAGCCTTTCTCTCAAAAGAAAAAGATTCTCTAATTTTTAATAGAAAATACAGCAATAAAACAAGAGAGCAGGAAGAAATCACATAACTATAAACACCTAATTTCTCACAAATGTGATAGTGAGTTAAAGCAGTAGGATTATATTATATTAAATGAAGCTTGTCAATTGATGATTTTTTCATTTGAACAATATAAATTAGCCCTGTAATTTATAATAATAAATAAATGCATGGAAATCTTCATGTAAAAAGGTAAAACTGTAAAGCTTTGATAGGAAAACATAATAATCAAAGCCTTCAAGTAGAGTAAATATTTACAAAAATTACTAAATTATTGAGAAAATAATTTTGCTGCCTTAAAATGAATAATTTATTTATGCTCTAAGGATCACACTGAAAGAAGAAAATTGACCTCATAAGGAAGGAGAAGATAATGATAGAATATCCAACAATAAAATAAAAACAAAACACATTAAAAAATACCCATCAGCATAAAAAGAAGACCAATCCAAACTGATAATTGGGCCAAAGGCATAAAGAAACCAGAGTGGGGGAGTCTGGGTGAATAATAACCATCAGAGGTGTTTAATATTATTAGTAAAGAAACGTTCATTGAAATTGTGATACAATACCACCATATCTATAACATATTGGCTAAAATGAAAAAAAAATCTAAATATGAAGTATAGACAAAGATGTAGAATAAAGAGAAATCTCGTTTCTTATGCATGAAATGATGCACATACTTTGGAAAATTAGTTGGTATTATTTATTAAAGGCGAACATATTCTTACCTATGACCAAAAATGTCTATATATAAGTATATGAGGAACACTAAAAAAAGGTTTTGAGATACACAAAAATTAAGAAACGTGAAATCATTTTGATTACTATATTCTCAACATAATCGCCACAACATTTCATGCACTTTTGCGTTCTTGTTAAACATTTTTGCAATACTCTTTCCACTCATTTTTTAAAAGTGGTGTAAGCTCACTTTTATAGGCAGAAACAGCTTCCCCTGGGCTAGACAAAATTTTTCCATGCATGAGACTTTTAACTGTATAGAACTAGGATTAATCACACAGGGCCAGGTGTGGATGACTAAGAAGCTAAATGTCTGTGGACTCCAGGAACTGAATGGTGATGTTGGGTGTGTGGCTGGATCACACTGTCATGGTACAGGATGGTGCCCTGCAGTCTGGTCCTCCATTGATATTCTTGAAGCTTCTGGAAGACTTTTAGTAGATGTACTGTGTGGACCACTGAGCAGTAACAGGCCTTTGTTCCTCCAGAGAAATAGTTATAATATGACCACTTTTGGAGAAGAAAGTTGTCACGATTTTCTTTTGACACATTTTGGCTGCTTCACATTTGTTGGAGGATTTACTGAAGGAAAAAAAAAATCCATTTGTTAATTGACACATATTCTGGACCAAACTATTAAATCGAGGTTTCACCATCATTAATGTCACAAATGTGTCTGGACTTCCCTCTCTCAAATCTGGGCAGCATTTCTTCACATCATTCAACACCGACGTGCTTTTCCTCATCTGTCAAAATGTGAGGCATCCATTGGAATGAAATTTTCCTGAATCAAAGAGAAGAGTGCAGGATTTGGGGGCACTTCTGTTGATTAAATCTGTCCTGTCACTTCAATGTCCTTAAGTGTCACCAGATTGTTTTTGCCAACCCTTTTTTCCCACAGTGGCGATGTTTTCTTCAGTCATTGTAGTCACCAGATGCCCACCCCTTCCTCATCTTTCAGTGAAGTTCATCCTCTTCTAAATTCTAGAAACCACAGAAGAGACTTTTGCACAGGGAGTAAGGTCCCAACAAGCCCACTGCAAGCACTCAAGGCTTTGAGAGATTCCTTTAACTCACTTTCAAAATCATAGAAAATCATTGCACAAAAGTGCTCTTTTCCCAGCTCCACGGCTGATGAAGACTCAGTGGGCAGAGGGAAACAAATGAAGCCCTCCCAGTGAAGCCCCCAAACCCAGCACGTTGGAACTTAACATGCGTGAATAACAGAGGTTGCTGTCCATTGTATTCCTTGAAAGTGAAATAAATAATGGACCATAGCACAGTATGCCTCAAAACTTGCAGTGACCTTCATTTAGATGTTGTAGTTTGGGTTCTTCTGCAAGTTGCTAATAAGATGAAATTAAGTGTGGAAGTGGAACTCAGAGTATGAGAAGTTTGTTAGAATTAATTCACATAAAGGAGAGTGGAAGGAAGTAGTTTGGGGCAGAAACAGAAATAAAATTGCAAAGCAAATTTGGTAGAATCGCATCCAATACTGAAAGCTCTGGAGGAAGAGATTCCTGCCAAAATTGTCTCCTAAAAGCTTGAAATAGTCTGGATCTCCATACTCTCACCTTACTTCACTCAGATACCAAGTGCAGTCTCTCTAGAAAGTGTATGACCACAGGCCAAGCAGCCCTCTAAGCCAGGAGGAGATCTTGAAGCTGGTGGTTATTTGTTGTCAAAAGACCTTAAAGCTGGCCACACCTTCTTCCTGCAAGTAGGGTGTTGCAACTCAGGGTCTACTGCAATATTCAGTAGAAATACATGCACATATTCACATGCCCACATACACATATACTTACGAAATAGTATTTATGACAATACTTTATATTATACAATAGTAAAAAACTGGATAAATCCAAATGCTGATCAAATGGGAGTGAATAAATACATCCCAGTGCATTTGAGGACAAAATATAATTACCTATTAAAATATAGGTGAATTTTACAAACATAATATTGAGACAAAAAATCTAAACACAGAGTAAATTGTGTGTGATTCCATTTAAGTAAAGTCTAGAAACAAGATAAACTAATTTTGTCCTTAGGAAGTTGAGAATGAGGAAGTTGTTTGCTGAAGTGAACTGAAGGGGCTTTTGTTCATTCTGGTAAATCTTATGCCTTGATTTGGGAGCTGATTATATTAGGGCATCTACTTTATGAAATAGAGTTCTGCACTTATTTTATTGAACATCTTTCCCAATATTTTCTTATAAAGATTTTCAAGAACCCCAAAATGTAGAAATGATTTAATAATGAAAAATTGTCCATCACCTCTGTTATATACTTACCAGTCTAATGATAATTGGCTTTCTCATAATAAACTACTTCAGTCACAATTTTCAATAAGTTTTATATTGTATTTCATAAATTATACATGTAATATATTCTTATTTAAAATTTTGTATTGAGAGTTTTTTATTTTCCATATTTTGTTCTCTCTCTCTCTCTTTCCATGTGCACGCACACACACACACACAGTGAGCAGAAAAGCATATAACTGCATTTTGCATGCTACTGATTTCATTCACACAGATATATACAGATTTCTGAGTCTCAGAATTGGGTTCTTTATAGAACACCCTACATTGAAAGTGAAATGCAGAATATTAGTTAATGATCTAATTTATCAGAGTGATACAAAGTTTGGATAAATAATTCAATTTTTTACAGGTACATTAGAAATGCATTTATAAAATGATTTTTGTGAAGTGAAAGAAGATGAATATTTGAAATAATGGAATATGACTAAAAACAGCATTCTTCTCAGTGATGCCTTATTAAGGCTATTGCAGGGTGAGAATTACAATATTGTGATATAACTGAAGGACAAATGGTTTAAATTCCTCATTTATTTCTTGGTTCTGTGGAGGAACATACAATGAAAGGGTGTTTGAAAGCTTAGTGCTCAATAATAGTCAAGGGTTTTAAAAATTATGCCTATGACAGTGTTATTTGTCTTCTCGGCTTATCTTGAATTTTTCCAAATTGTTTGTAATAGACTCAAAAGGCACTTACTAATAATTCACATAAATAACACAAATACAAATTCCAGTTTAGTGAATCCCAGACAAGCACTCATGATAATACGTGTATTATCTGAGTCTCTCCCCTCCATTACTCTGTCAGCTTATGGGAACAAGATGCTTTAGTTCTTCAAAGCTTCACAGTCTGACTTCCTTTGCTTCAATTGCTACAGACACCCAGCTGTCCAAAACTCTTCAATTATTTATTTGTCCTTTATTTATCTACATCTCAGCAGAGCAGCAGCTTGCTATCACACATCTTTTTTAAGTTTGAATGATCACAAAGCTCATAATACATCTTTAGGAGAGATCTGGCTAGGCTAGTTAAAAGGAGCGAAATTTTTCAATCAATGAGAGCACACTACTACTTCTTACAGCATGTTGTTCAAAAATATTTTCAATTGGAGCCGTCATAAAAAAGTTTTGATGATTTTATTAGAGGAAAAAATCGTAAATTAGACCCAGTGTTTTATGTTTTATTTTTGTTTTTGTTCAGAGACATATACCTTTTATATAAACTCGGTCTAATAACAGTAATAATTGAAAACGTTCTTTCAAAATATTCATTAATATGTTTGCTGTTCCACAGGAAATCATCATCTGTACAAACATAATATATCAATGACAAAAATAAAGCTGTGATGAAGGCATAAAATATTCCTTCTCTTTTTGATATTAATTATTTTATGTTTTCTATATTTAGTAGTTTTTACTATCAATAAAATATAGAAAACACTTAAATCCAGTAATTCATAGTTTCTGAAAAATGAAAACATGAACTTAGAAATTCTCTTTATAGACGGTACTCTGAACCACATAGAATCTATGATATTTCCAAATGCAAACATTTTTGAAAGATACATCATACCCCAAATATATTCACAATGGTCCCTTTAAAATTAGTGAAACTTTATAAAGTCTAACATGCTTCAAGTCAGATGATATATTTTTTAGAAAGAACATGTATATCGCAATTATGCTCAACTACTCATCATAATGCATACATTACTCTAAAACTTGGCAGGATGCTGAAGACAAGTGTCTTTTCATATTCAAAATGGATATCTTGTATTGTTTTTTGCCGAGATCACTTCAAACTCTCAGAGTGATAGACTTCTTTCAATAGCCAAACCAACTGTTCTGTTCCTTAATAACATATTCAGTACTTGTACTCACATTTAATTTTCTGAGGTTTGAGAACTTATACTAAGGTTTCAGTTTACTATCAATTTTCTTACCTGGGCTAATTTATGGCAAATATATTGAGAACCATTCACACTTCTCATTTATACAATCTAAATTAAATCCTAAATTCATCTACTTATGAAACAAAAGATAATTGATATATCATTAAAGCTGATTATCACTAAGACTGTGATGAGCAATCTCTGTACAATTTTATTAAAAAATCAGTTAAACGCATACTCATAAAATGTACTTATTTAATTTATAGTTTTATTATTTGCATAAGGTTGTCCAGTCAGTTATAGATTTGTGAGATTTAACCCCATTCTCTTTACATTCTAACTCTAAATTTCTTTTGTTTGACTTGAGCAAATTCCTTGTATAAGTTGACACCATTCAGCATGCCTTGCGTTTCAACCCAATTAGAGAAGAACAGGAATTAGATATTTTTTTATTAGGAAAGGTCATTATAATATTATATTAAGACAAAAACATGAGAAAATATTTTGTTAATGAAATAATAGTATATTAACTTAAAATAAGATATCTAACATTATTTAATTGAAATGTCATTAAGTATTACTCTTTAATGTACAGCTAACATCTAGGTTTATTAAATGGACAAGGTATTTATTCTACTTTCTCCATGTGGCTAATGCTACCAAGTTCACTTCCATATTAGCCTATTCAGCTCCTCAGAGCCCTAACTACCATTCTTTCGTCTGTCTTTAACTCTCCCTTTTAGAAGTCTTTTCCTCTATAGTTATTTAAAGTGTACTGAAGCCTGCACGCTTGTAACACACCCACACACCCAAACACATAACACACACACATACACACACAAAAAAACCTTCCTGATACCTCTGCTTCCTAAGCTAATATGTGAATTCCAATCGAATGTCCTTTCTTGGTTCACCCACGACACCATTGTTGCTGACTCCAATAGTATTTTATTCCCTATCCTATCATTTCTGCTATAATGGACACCTCTTTTCTTTTCCTTCCTCTGTGAATGCCCCGATGCCTTCAGTGACAAAACACTCTGCTTTAAGCATTTTATCCTAACAGACGAGTATGTCACCTCCAGAGTCAGAGTAGTTGGATGGAAATCCAGGTTTTATTTATAGGATATTAGAAGTTTTTAACTTTTTTTCTCACAGTTTTCTCATTTGAAAATTAAGGAAACAAGAAACACTTACTTCTCTGTGCTCCTCTGTGGAGTGAATACTATATGGATAGCATAGGAAAAATATTTATTCTAAAAATTAAGTGATTTGACCAATCTAAAGCACTTACATGGGTGTGTGACACATGATATGAGCCAGAATTTCATTATTATCACCAGTTAGAGTAGTATTACTATTGTTCTTTTCAATCATCTTTTACTTCTGATGGTTTTGACTTTCTCAACTATTCTCTTTTTAATTTAATTTGTTTTTAGAGACAGATTCTCACTTTGTTGCCCTCAGTAGAGTGCAATGACATCACAGCTTACAGCAACCTCCAGCTCTTGGGTTTAGGCAATTCTCTTGCCTTCCAGAGTAGCTGGGACTATAGGCGCTGCTACAATGCCTGGCTAGTTTTGGTTGCAGTTTGGCCAGTTCTGGGTTCGAACCCATCACGCTCCATATATGGGGCTGGCACCCTACCCACTGAGCCACAGGCGCCGCCCAGCAACTATTCTCTTTAAACCAGACAGGACTATACTCTGGGTGAATTTTTTCCAACCCAATTCTCACACTTTCTCACCTGTTATTCTCAAGAATAACTGTAGAATGTGCTAAGAGTGAAACATCTTGAGATAAGAAAGAGCTGGCTGAAATAGCCTGGTCTCTGTTACAGCCCCCTGTGGAAACTGGATGCCCTTCAACACTGTATTCCCGTAATTCCCATAGCGTTGGTGTATAAAACTCCTGGGCTGGCTGCTTTTCAGGATTTTTCAACTGTAGTGCAAGTAGGTCAAATGCAAATGAAACTCCATTCACCTCAGACAGCTGTCCTGAGTCTTAGGAGACTGGCTTGTCTGTCAGTAATAATCCACACTGTGTAATTTACTATGCGGGGATATTCTCTCACACCAGATTCAGTTGGTAACCGGTGCGCAGTGAACCTCCTTCATAACCCTAAAATATTCTAGTTCTTCAGGAGTTTTTGCTGGACATTTTGCCGTCTCACAGTTCCACATTCTGGAATCGCATCCTCCATTCCTATGCATTCACGGTTACTATCTGATGCCTATAGAATCTCTGTCTCAAACTTTGCAACTAAATTACATGTGCATTTATCAAATTAAACTCAAGATTTTTTTTCTCCTTTTGAAAATGACAAAGAATAAGTAAATAAAACTAAAATTTAATTCATTAGTTTATTACTAAAATTAAATTCATTTGTTTATTGCTAACTTTGGCTCATTTTGTGTGTTTTGTGGCCCGTACATATATCTTTGTGTATATGTGTCATCTAATTTTCTCTCTCCCAATTGCTAATATTTTGGTTTAATCATAATAGTAGTTAATTGAGGTTGCCATAACAATTTATTGAGTGGTACTACCACATATGCCTTCCTAATATATTCACACAGAAAAGCGAAACTGATTCACGTAAAAGCCAAATTTTATCACTGCATCACCTTTCTTTAAGTTTTTAAAAATCTCTCAGGACAAATCCATATAGGATTCTTAATCCTGAGGTTTTAGGAGTTGTACTTGATGAAAAATGCAGAGAACACTGTCTGCCTTACTAATTCCATATTCTAATTATGCTTTTTGCCACCACATTGGGCCATTTTCTTATTCTTCAGGACATTGCAGTAGATATTTATTTTTTTCTGGATTGTATTTACAAACTACCATGGTAATTCAAAATATAGTTATGATTCTATGGCAGTAGCCCTGAACTTTCTCTAAATCATAACTTATTGAGCCATTGTTTTAATAATATTTTTATTTCCTATTTTTCTCTAATCTTTAAGGCCTGAATTTTGTACATATAGAAAGTACCTGGCATTTAGTAAACATTACATATATGTGATATGTAATACTTAAATTAGGATCACTGGATTTGAGACTAGATTTACACAACTGCCATGCCAGTTAATCTTTCTATAATTAAATTAACCAAACCATAAATTTGAAACAATAACACATGATCACAGTGGTTTGTGAGAAGTTAGTGATAAGATGTATGAAAGTAAATTTGAATAGAATGAAGTAGTTAGTATAGACTATGCAGTAAATGTCAAAATTATTAAGTGAATAAATTGTGAAATTATATCAAATAGAAGGCTAACTTAATAATAAAAATAACTTTCCTTGGAGGTGAAACTATATCAGAATTCATTTTATGACACTGACATCTAAGCATAACAAAAAGTGGCAGAAAGTACATTATTAGAGAAAACATATGATAAAAATTAAGTTTTCTGTCTTAATTCTGTGTTTAATTGTAGCTTTTTCCTGGGAAAATCATTTAACCTCTCTAAAAGCCAGCTTGATTAATTTACTGTGCACATCAAAGGCGATGCAAAGACAGTAAGTAGTAGTGGCAACCAGGTGAAAGTCATGAGGAAAAAGTAATAGGGATTTATTGCCCACGTATACTACTTAAATGCTAGTTAGGTGCTTCTTTTTTCATATTAAAGTTCAGTACAAGCAAAAGTTGATGCTAAGTTTGGATTTGGTCAATGATGAAATGTCATTCTTATATTTGAAGTTGGAAACATTTTAAGGTTTGAATATTTTTGAATTTTCCTTACGAAATTACATAGTGATTACCAATTTCAGGTCTAAAATTGTCTGTTTGATTCATATCGCCTTGGGAAATAACAACATAATTAGATTTACACAATTTTAAGGCATGAATCTTCAAGAATGCTCAAGAGAAAGTATGTAGACTAAATTTCTAAAGTTCTGGATCACCTCTAAGTTTGTTCCAAGAATAAATAGCAATTATTTCAAAAGGCAACTTTTGTTACTTTCCTTCATTCTCATAGGAAACACAAATGTTGTCTCCCATATTCCCCCTACAAACATTTCCACTAGTTGACCTCTATCAATTTTATATTTAATCCATGGGGGATGAAATCAACTTCTCATTTTCTCATGGACCTTCGAGATGAATTATATTTACCACATATAGTATTTTCATTTAGTAAGATTTATTGTTATGCTTTTGCTTCTATATTCCAAAATGGTGGCTAGAGTTTTTTTCTTGTAATGCTATTAAATGCACTTTCTCTCAGACTAGGGCACAGATTTCTTAAAATTAATAGTTTAGAATATGGCAAACTATATTTTTATTCTACTTTGAATAGTTTTTCTAATAAAAACATTAGAACATATTAGTCATTCTGATGAGTTCTCTTGAAAATCTCTATTTTCTTTAAAAATTTCTTTTTTAATAATAAAAATAAGTAACCAGATACTAAGCATATCTTGAGGACAGATTAGTGATACATTAATTGTTGTATGATGTCCTGATCTTGACAAGCTTACTGTATTTTCTCTTAAAATTGCTAGGTTTTTTACCCTGCTTTTGGCTCTGATAAACCTAAATATGATATTTTTCATAGGCTCAAACACTTTAGTACATATATATGTATATGTAGGCAAGTTCTGTATTAAAAAGACAATCATTCAGTTAAAGTAGAAAATCCTGACAGGTCTAATATTACTTCTGATACATTGAATTTATAGAAAATAATACAGACGGTTCCTTTTTTACTTACACGAATTTATAGGAAATAATACAGACAGTTCCTTTTTATATTTCTACACTTTGTTCATTTTCTCCAAATAATATTTTGCAAATTATAGTATATTATCACAATCAGGGAATTGATATTGATAATGTATCAATATTACTTAGATTTATAACTCCATTTTACTTGTACTGAAATATGTATATGTAAATGACCTTTTTTCATTGAACTTAATTCCCTAAAAATTGAGCCACATTGTTGCATGTGTTTGTATTTTGTTCCTTTTAATTTTTGAGTAGTATTTTAGAGTCTCTGTTGTGAAGAAACCACAATTTGACCACCTGGGTATTATTGACATTTTCAGTTATAATAAACAAAACTGTTGTAGACACTCATAAAAGTTTTCGTGGGAGCACAAATTTCATTACTCCAAATTAAATGGTCAAGAATGCAATTACTGGGCTATGTGGTAGTTGTATGTCTAGTTAAAACAAAACAAAACAAAACAAAACTGCCACTGTTTTTCAAAATGTATCATTTTACATTCTGACCAGAAATGTATGAATTGTCCTATTTTTCTGCATTCTTACCAACATTTGCTGTTGTCATACTTGTTTAAGCCATTGTGATAGGTGTGTAGAAATGTCTTAAGGCAGTTTTAATTTACCCTTACTTGACAGCTAATGACAGTGAGCATGATTTCAGGGTTTATTTGAGGTCTGAATTCTGAATATGCTCTTTAGTGAAATGTCTACCTACTGATACCTTTAGACCATTTTCTAAATGGTTTGCTGAAATTCATTTTTTTAAACTATTGACTTTTGTGTCATTACTTGTTTTGCTAGTTTTTAATAGACATTTATCGGTTGATAGTTTTCAATGAACCTGCTTTTTATATCACAATAAAAAGTGACAATACTTTAACACAGCTAACATTCAGGATTGCCCTCCCTCATCCTTCCATTTTCCAGGCATGAATTTGTGCATCCTGTGTTTGGGTCACCCCCAAATTGCCTACAGAGAAAAGTGTAGCCTCTAGGCACACACAGATCCTTTCTCTTGTTTTGTTATTCAGTGTCCCATTCATGGGGACAGAGGCACTGACATTCAGCAGCTGAATCCCAATAATGCCATTGTTACCTGAGGTTTCCGCCATGCAGCCTCTCCTGTATGACATTCTTCATGAAGCCAGTGCACAAAAGGCTAATTCTATTCCAGCTCTTGTTCTCTTCATCATTGCTGAAACACTTGTCATACAAATAATCACAGAAGTTTAGTGTATCGAAGTATGTGCCCACCAAGCTTTTGTTAGTCATGGGTAGGACATTTTGTCTTAATATTGTTAAGTTAAAATATGGTACATTTCGATTCCTCCTACTTGGTGGGTGCTAAATCTTCACTCAACCAACCAGGACTTTGTTGGTGTACTACGTGGAATTAAAATGCTGAAGTAGCATCCACTGCCAAAATGAAATAGCCACTCTGGTCAGTGAAAGAGTGAGATGATGGATTGTAGATCCAACAGTGGTCACATCTTTCCTAATAAGGCATTATCTCACCTGCCTTCTGTTGATTCATGCTTGTAGAAGAACAAGATTGAGAGGTTACCTTCCAACCTTTCCACCTTCTTGGGGTCTCAGGGTTTCCTACCTACTGTGTACGAATTGAGCTGAAATGATGTAGTGATCTGTCTTGAATCAACGCATGATCATACTAATGAGTGAACCCACTGCTGTACTATAGTTAAGGTTACCTTAAGTTTCTCCTGGGACTTTCCAATGAACCATTCAATTAATAAGCTTTCTGCTTCCAGCCTTGTTTAACTATGGGATATTCCATAGAGTGAGCCTTAGGAAAATATGAATCTGTTTCTTTTATTCACTACTTTAAATCCCATTAATGTCTTGTGAGCACCACTAGAATAAATTATAAGCAATTTGCATGTCTTAAACTATTTGTATTTATCCCCAACTCAGTGTCTACTCTGATTTCTTGACATCTTCCACTTCTACTCACATTGGAGCTTACAAAGTTACTTGCAATTCCACCAATTCTGTGTTCCTTCTCATGAGAGTACCCTGCACAATTCCCCATATCTAATTAACACAACTTGTCACTTACCTCCCCAAATGAGGGATACTTTCATTTCAAACTCTATTTCCTGTGAGCAGGCTTTTGTTTCTTCAGTCTAAGCATTAGCAGTCCATGTTTTTAGTATAACTTGCAAAGTAATGACTTTTTGAAGTTTCCAATTATTGAAAACAATTTAAAAATGCTATTTTATGATACGTAAATATTACATAAAACTCACTGTTTAGTGATTTCAAATAATGTTTTTTGTAGGACTCAGTCAAGATCCTTCATCTATATGTTGTCTGTAGATGTTTTCTTACTATAGTGGCAGAGTTGAGTAGCTAAAACAGAAAGCACACAACTGTCAAACTTAAATTATTAACTCTCTCAGCCCTAGTAAAGTTAGCTAATGTTCACTCTAAAGTATTCCATAAAGACATTTTTTTGTATTTTATTGTAAGTTTTATGTTTATTTGTCTGTCTCACAGTTGCAGTTTTGAAAAATTATTCTTGTTTTCCAGAAAACAAGAACTATGACATTTATAATTAAGCCTTAAGAACTGGAAAAAAAAAAAAAAAAAAAAAAGAAAAAAGAAAAAAAGATATAGTTTCAATTTTTAAGCAAGTGGGGAAGAATGTTTTCTTCTTTGTTAAACCTCTTAGCTTCCAGCCCAAGAATTGACAGTTATTCATTTTTATCTTTTTGTTTTCCTTCTCTTCACTTGCTAAACATTAATGAAATTATCTCAAGTGTCTTAGTTGAGTGATGTGATAAATTTGAGCTTCTTTTATTTCAGCCACTCTCAAAAAGTGGAATGGCCCTCTAAATTATAATGAGTCACCTAATTAATGGCAATGAATTATCAAATGAGTGGATACTTCGGTTTAATTACATATCTTCATTAACTTTTTTTGCTGCTTTTAAAAACAAGAGTCACACAAACAGACAAATGGATGCATAGTGCGTCTTCCTTGGTTATCTAGTTCAGGAAGAGTTAATAATTTCAATACTTATTCAAACTGGAAAATATTTAGGACTCAAAAAAACAGAGAAGGGACATTTTGTGCTCACATTTTAAAAGTAACATGTAAAATTCTCATTTATCAATAATTTAAATTTTTAAAATTGCCATATTTGAAATATTGGCAAAAGAAAGTTATAATTAGCATTTATATTTTTCATTATTATGGTCAGTAAATGAAATATGAATATAAATAAGTATTTATTGGCTTGTACCATTATATGAATAGAGTACTTATGTACATAACCTTTATTATATTATAAAGATGCACAGGTTTAATCCTTTTAAAATTAGTAAAATTGTTTTGGTCACATAGTGATGCAGAGAGTCATGTTTCATAAACCTTTATAAAATTGCAATCACTCATGGTATTTGGTTTGCATGCTGATATTAATAAATTTCTACTGTAAAAGTTTGCAAGTATTGTGTTTTGATGGTGTAAGAACGTGTAAGTTGCAGCAAAAGATGGCAGATTTGAAAAAGGCATTCACCTCCAGGCTGTTCTGAAAGACCAGAAAATGCCATTTAAAAATTCCTAAGGCATGAATGTGAAGAGGAACAAAATTTGTAATGATACAGTTTTGAAAAAAGAAAGGCGAAAAAGGGAATCGACCTAAAGTCCTCCAAAAGACAAGCCATGTTGGTGAAAGTAAAAAAGCAATATAACTTGTGCTACATAAGCCTTGCAAATGCTTAGGAACTGGTGGTCATCATACTGCTTTAGAAAGGAGTTGAAGTAGAACAGAAGCCGGAAAGATCCACTTAAAGTCTGCTTCGGAAGCAACAGGTTTATCAGATTCTGCTTTTTCTTCTTTAGTCCATTTGCCCAAATAAATTCCCCCTCCACTATCCCATCAACCAAGATTCCTTAAAGGGCAAAAGAAAAGGAAGAGGTGAGTATAGAGTACATGTAGAAACCAAAAGTTTACATACTGAGTATTGACACCCTGGATTTATGCCCCTGCATGGTTTCCTAAACCCTGGCAAACAAGCCTATCTGTTTCTGGCAAGGAATTTTAAGACTATTTTTCACAAAGGGAAAACTTCAACAGGCCAAGAAAAATAGCCTGTGCCTTAGCATACATCACTGTTGGACTCAGTTCATTTTTGAACAGTTACTAAGTATTGGATTTTAGTGATGTTCTTCTAGAGAAAAAGATGAACTTTTTTAATGGTATAAAACTTTATAATCTTACAATTACCATATAGTCCATTGTTTTTTTTTTGTAACTCTAGACATGTTACGTAATCTTAGTGACCTTATTTTTCTTACATCTTTTTTTTTTTTTTTTGTCCAGAGACAGAGTATCACTCTGTTGCTCATGCTAGAGTGCCCTGGCATCAGCCTAGCTCAAGCAACCTCAAATTCCTGAGCTCAAATGAACCTCCTGCCTCAGCTTCTTGAGTAATAGTTACTTCAGGCATCCACAATCATGCTCAGCTAAGTTTTCTATTTTCAATAGGGATTGAGTCTCACTTTTCTCAGGCTGTTCTCAAACTCCTGTGCTCAAAAGATTATTGTTCCTTGGCTTTCAGAGTGCTATGATTACGGGTGGGAGCCACCACACCCAGCCTTTCCTGTATCTTGAAACATTTTTCTATTTTATTATGCCTGTAATTATTTCATCATTGTGAACCAGCTCTTCTAACCAGGTCACAAGTCTTAAATAATAAGAAAATGGAAGCAACAGTATTTCAAGAAGGTTGGTATAATTGTGAAATAATCACTATTTATCACAATACAATAATTCTCATTGTATTGTAGTCTTTTCTTTGTATTCATTGAGCACTGTTTAGAATTCATATTTTTAATTTTTTTGTCCATGTTCTCCAGGGAAAAAACTGATACATTTCAAAATCATCCAACTCAGAAAAATGTAAAGGCATAAAGAGTGCTAGACTGTTAATGATCATGGTAAATTAATTACATGAGTAAATCACAGATTGTGAGTACTCATATTTCAATATTATATATTAATTTTTTCATTAATGAATAACTAATATATTTCTAAAAACAAAAATACATAAAATTTTCCTTAAATTAACATGTAATTCCCCTTAACATATTGTGGTAAAAAGCTGGAACATTCTGTTATGCTGCAACATTCTTTATTTTTTATAATGTCTGTTTGCCAGATTTACTGGATAGGATTTGTAAGGCGACAGTGCTGAAGGAGGTGTGAGTGCAAAGGAGAGTAATTGGAATTAGAAATATGTAGACACTTAGGAAATCAGTTCAATCCTGTCTTAAACATGTACTTAGCATGTGACTTAGTGAAAATGAGTATTCTCACAAAGACTTGTTCTTGAATGATTTTAGTAGCTTTATTAGGAACAACTTAAAACTTGAAACAATTTTGGTACAGCCATCCATTTAATATTGCTCAGCAATAAAAAGAAATGGTCTCCTGATAAATGTCAAAACCACAGTAAATCTCAGAGATACTCTGCTAAGTGACAGAAATCACAAAACAATTCAAATTTATGTCCAATTCGAGAAAAGCCACTCCCCACACACATAAAGATGATTAGCTGATGCCAGACAATGCGGTTGGAGAAGGGAAGTATTTACAAAACTTGGTTAAGATCACCATGACTTCACACAGCTTATATAGAGCCTGAAGTTCAGACCATGGTTATCTATGAGTTATCTGGTTTGATCCATTTTCAGTTTGCAGCAGCATAAATACTAGAAACAGTAGTAAAAAATAAACAGTAATAAAAAATAAACATCTTAGGATATAATCAGATTAGAATAAGTTGCTTCAAATATTCTTCCAGTCTTTCAGCTGACTAAATCAGTGTTATTTAAGCAAATGTTAGATAGAGCAAACATTCTAATACACTTTGGCCAAATCATAATAAGTGAAGGAAATTAAGACATTTGACCCCAAAATATGACTCATTGGTATAAAGAGTATTTTGAATTAAAAGTGCTTAGAGATCAACAGGCTCTTTGAAGGAGCTTTCCCTCTATGTATACAATCGGGTGGACCCGTCAAAGAAAATTTGATTTGTCCCCTCTGTTGTCACAGCATATAGTAGAAAAGAAAATAAAGATTGCAACCAGACTCAGCTCAAATAATTTTAAGCATAGCAATTTTCTCTCAGGTTAGTTTACAAATCAATCTGTTCCCCCTATCCATTCCTAGCAAACACTTATTATCCCTAACAAAATTACCGATATTCCTCATCTCTCCTTTCCTTTTAAAAGGAGTATATAAAAATATTTGGATGCCGCCAGTGAGAATCACTCATTGATTCTTTCTCAGTGCACGGTAAATACACCTTTTCCTTTTATTGCCTAATTGTGAGTTGGTCTGTAGCAAACTTTCAGGGAAGAAGGGTAGTTTCCGCTCATATTAGTAAGGTACAGAGCCCCGACCAGGGCAGTACACACAAACGAAAGATACAATTACATCCGTCTCTACATTCTGGTCAGGGAAACCCATGCCCAGGTTAGCACACATGCCACAGTGCTATTCTTACCAGTTGGCCCAATTTGAGTACTCAGTATGGTCTCAAGAAAAGTTGATGTGGTTTTTTCATGTGTCTGAAGTCCATGCGCCTGTCTTCATTAGAGAAGTTTCTCTTCAAATCCTTTGCCTATCCTGAGATAGGATCACTTGTTCTTTCCTTGCTAATATGTTTGAGTTCTCTGTGGATTCTGGTTATTAAACCTTTGTCAGAGGCATAAGCTGCAAATATTTTCTCCCATTCTGAGGGCTGTCTGCTTGCTATACTTA
>CAUYON010072478.1:0-63246 GCA_963573935.1 Arctocebus calabarensis | reverse complement strand
CCAACCCCCAAATTCTTTTTTTTTTTTTTCAGACAGAGCCTCAAACTGTCACCCTGAATAGTGTGCCATGGCATCACAGCTCACAGCAACCTCCAATTCCTGGGCTCAAGCGAGTCTCCTGCCTCCGCTTCCCAAGTAGCTGGGACTACAGGCACCCGCCACAACGCCTGGACATTTTTTTTTTTTTTTGGTTGCAGCCGTCATTGTTGTTTGGCAGGCCAGGGCTGGATTCGAACCCGCCAGCTCAGGTGTATGTGGCTGGCGTTTTAGCCCGCTGAGCCACAGGCGCCGAGCCAACTCCCAAATTCTTAAATTAGCCCAGAGAGAGTTTGATAAGAACACTTTCCCTACTAGGAAACATGTCTGACAGGAATCTTTCAAGCTCAGGAACCAATATATTAGAGGACGGGCCTGTGAACTCTGGGCCCCCTTGGACTACATACCTTCCCGGTGCCTTGCTTGGTTGAGTGTAGGAAGCTGGACTTCCTCAGTTCCTGGAGTACACTCCTGTTCTCTCACTGGTACACAAAGTCTTTTCCCCATTCCAGGCTTTCTGGCATTAACCCTGACCTCTTGCCTAATTCTTGTCAGATCCTTCTCCCTGGAGACTGTTGATGATTTAATGATAAAATGTGATGAGTTAATGACACTGCCTGTTTTAAGAGGTCAATTGAATTACACGTGTAAAACACTCAACACAGTGTCTTTTTGGCATACACTCAGCTAATGTTAGTTTCCAAATACATGTCAAAAATCTCTTTAACAAAACATGCCGTCTATTCCAAGCTTTTACTTTTCATTCTACACATTTTGGTACCATTTGGAATTTTTTTAAACCACAAACATGAATTACCCTTATTTTAAAAATTTAAATTACTAAATAAATCAATCACAAAGAGACCAGTACTGTAGGATCCCACTTACATGAGGCAGCTAGATTATTCATAGAGACAGAAAGTAGAATGGTGATTGCCAGAGCCCATGGGGAGGAGGGAGTGTGGAGTCAGTGTTTAATGGGTATAAAGTTTTAGCTTTGATGGCGGCACCTGTAGCTCAGTAGGTAGGGCACCAGCCACATACACTAAGGTTGGTGGGTTTGAAGCTGGCCCGGGCCAGCTAAAAACAACAATGACAACTGCGATGAAAAAATAGCCAGATGTTGTGGCAGGCGCCTGCAGTCCCAGCTGCTTGGGAGGCTGAGGCAAGAGAATCGCTTAAGCCTAAGAGTTTGAGGTTGCTGTGAGCTGTAAAGCCACAGCACTCTGCCCGGGGCGACAACTTGAGACTCTGTCTCAATAAATAAATAAATAAATAAAAATCAAGTAAATAAATAAAGACTTGGCTTTGCAAGACGAATGGTTCTGGAGACTGGTTGCCCACCAACATGACCGAATTATACTTAACACTGCTAAGCTCTACATTTAAAAATAGTTAAGATGGTGAATTTTGTATAATGTATATTTTACCACAATTAACGATCCTAAAAATTAAAAAATTAAAATAACTAAATGGAAACCTTTTCCTCCCTCTTGTCTTGCTTAAAAATCTCTGACTACCCTTTGTCTCCCATTTTATCTATTTTCCATATTGCCACTAAGATGGCAAATTTAACCACAGCACCATGCATTGATCACCATGGCATAAAATGCAAAGTCTTCAGCCTAACATGCAAAGCTCTAAAGCCCAAACTAGTCCCCTCTCCCCTAACACTGCCCCGTTTAGTACTTCTGACCAAACCATACCATGTTGCTCTTAGTTTTCAAAATACAGAATTCCATGACTGCTTGATTCTCCCTAAAATGCCTCCTCAGAGTCCCTTGTCTGCCTGCTAAACACCTCATCTTTCCAGAGGAGGCTTAGTGTGTGCTCTGTGGAGATTTCTTAGACCAAGAGGAACATTTCCTGTTTTGAACCTCGATCACTGCAGGTAGTGGGCTGCATTGCAATGGTTTGTTTATATGTCTGCCTTGCTCGGTGGTTAGACTGGGAGGATGTCAAGGCCTCATTCATGTTTGTATCCCCAGGGTCTAGAGCACAGTGCTTACTACTTTGGAATTGATTAATGCATGGTTGTTGAGTGAATGTATTAATATGTAGACGTGGAGGCACAGACCTGAGAATTTCCCCACCCTGTTTTCAATACTACTCTCAATAGAAACCTTAATATGCACACAGATATTCCATAAAGGGATTCTTTGTTATCTTGATAACAGGCAGAACAACCCCTGATGATGGAAAAAAAAAGGGGTGCCCTAACATCTCTCCCCTCTTCTTTTGTTCCCCTGAAGAGACCACCCTTGTCTTGGAGCCTCACTGATAAAAGATTTAGAGTTGGAGTAGGGGCAGCCCTGGAGGAGAGTCGCCACAAGGAAAGGGGAATTTAGTCTGGTCTTTCCATATTGGAAATGAATTCTGTTCTTCCTAGAAATGTTATTATAGATGATTTACAATATTTTACTTCAAGTACATTACAGGGTAAGTAGTCTTAAGTGGATTGCTTTAGGACCATGCCCATAATTTATAGCATAGTTTATATGGAAAAATTGTTTCTGTGCTCAAACAAAAAAATAAAAATAAACCTTTGGAACTTAACTTGATGACTTCTTGAATCTTTGTGGAAGTACGTTAAGTGTATCGATAGGAATCTGGAGATCTATGAAAATAAAGAGTTTTAATTAGGGGAGAAGTGATCATGGCAATATTTAGCTGGGACCTTAAGGGCTCTTTAATTAGGTTATACGAATCCTATTCTGTAGTTCTCAAATTACCCATTATTGCAATAAGTCTTAAATCTTAGAACAAGGTAATTGAAATAAAGCTGAAAACGCAAGTTTCCATTTTATTTATTTTTATTTTTTATTAAATCATAGCTGTGTACATTAGTGCAATCAAGGGGTACAATGTGCTGGTTTCATATACAATCTGAAATATTTTCATCAAACTGTTTAACATAGCCTTCATAGCATTGTCTTAGTTACTATATGAAGACATTAGTATTTTGCATTTAGTAAGTTTCAAGTTTCCATTTTAAATGCAGTCTCATAAAGGTTCACCATCTGACATAACCTATGTTGTGTCATACACCATGCTGCAACTTGCCTGAGGACACAAGCAGCCTGTAAAAGTGACGGACCCTCTCTCCAGCACTTTCACAGGCAAATGTCAGAACGTGCAAATGATTCACTGACTTACAGTTTGTCATCAAGATAAAATATTCCCTGAAATAAAGCAATCTTCTGTAGGGACCCTCTCTGTGTAAACAGATGCACTGGAAAACCCATATGACCTCAATGGTTATTTCTGGCTGTTCTCCTTCCCACATCCAAATGTTTGTGATATTTTACTATGCAGTTGAAGGCTGCGAGGCAATATGGATGATTTGAGAGGAAACAGTTCATTTACTGACGCTACACAGCAAAGTTGAAGAAAGAGGCTTTCTTTCTTTTTTTTTTTTTTTTTTTTTTTTTTTTAGAGAAAGAAGAACCTTAAATTGCTTTTAAGAATCACCCATTTTACTGTTAGAAAAAACAATCATGGATATCTGTCAAATCCTAAAGACAGTCTGTCAATCACACCCCAACCCTACCCCTCCCTGTTTTCAAGAGCTTGTCTTCTTATTGTAAAACTAGCTTTTAACTATTTCCAAAGCAACAGAATTATGTGGCTGCTATGTGTGACTGAAACGTGTGACAGGTTGTTTGGACTGTCATTCCAAGGCCTCATTTATGACCTCCCAGCTAACACGCTCTCCACATTCAATAGAGCCTTGTGTCTACATAATGTCAAACAAATGGTAGGGCACTAAACAAATAATGAACTGATTCAGTAACCTGTGGAGCGTCTCAGGTTGTGCCTAACTCTAGGTTGGCAAGTTGAAATTACTTTGAGAGGAGGCCTGGCCCATGCTAACAGTGTGATGTTGAGGGATCGTCTGGGCCCTTCTCCTACAAATTGTCTCAGCATACAATACTGAACATGCTGAACACATCATTCACCAAATACTTAAATGAATGAATCCTAAGGAAAGACTTGGAGGTCTTTCTGAGATGGACTAAATTCACCTATATTTCTTCCCCTTTTAACCATCTCATTTAAAGGAATCAACTCATTTAAAGGAATCAACTACTTTGGTATCTGCAATATTTTCTTAAATGTTCCCCCAGGGACTTCATGGGCTATGGCAAAGTAAAGGTATTACTCTGGCTTTCTGGTGACTCAGGGCAAGACCGGATTTTAAAAAACTAATAATTGAACTATGGGGCCTGTGGAAAGTAGAAATGGTGGGCAGTGGGTTAAAGTGTTCAGGGAAGGAGGAAAAGAAAATTCAGGCTTTGGGTCCTGTTTTTTAATACAGATAAGACTTGTCCTCTCAACCTCCGCTTCTCTCTGTCTCTAAATTCATCCTTTCATCCTTCCCTTCAATCTCAAAACAAGATGTACAACCTTGGCTCAGTGCCCATCGCACAATGGTTATGGCGCCAGCCACATGCACAGGGTGGCGGGTTTGAACCCTGCCCAGACCAGCTAAACAACTGCATCAACAACAAAAAATAGCCAGGCATTGTGGCAGGCACCTGCAGTCCCAGCTACTTGGGAGGCTGAGGTAAGAGAATCGCTTAAGCCCAAGAGTTGGAGGTTGCTGTGAGCTGTGATGGCATAGCACTCTACCCAGGGCGACATAGAGAGACTCTGTCTCAAACGAACAAAAAACATCAAATGCAATGGCAAGGATTACAGGAATGAGCCCAGCCTCCATTTGATTTTTCTAGGCAGTAAGGCAGTGCCTAGCAGTGTGCAGAAGTTTTCCCCAAATCCCAGTGCTTTTCACTGAGTGGTGGGACTCCAGGCAGAGGTCCTGAGCAACTTCTAAGCATGAGTAATGATCCTTCCTTGGTTTTAGGGGAGCAGGAAAAATGCTAAGAGTTATTGACAGTGGCTCGGTGCCTGTGGCTCAGCCGACTAAGGCGCCAGCCACGTACACCTGAGCTGGTGGGTTCGAATCCAGCCCGGGCCCGCCAAACAACGACGGCTGCAACCAAAAAATGGCCGGGCATTGTGGTGGGTGCCTGTAGTCCCAGCTACTTGGGAGGCAGAGGCAGGAGATTCGCTTGAGCCCAGGAATTGGAGGTTGCTGTGAGCTGTGATGCCATGGCATTCTATCCAGGGTGACAGCTTGAGGCTCTGTCTCGAAAAAAAAAAGTTATTGACAGCTTCATCTCTGGTCTGCCCGGGACACAGCCAGCAGCAATGCCGCGTTTGCCTCTGCCCCCTGAGATTGGAGGTATGGTCTTGGTCCCAAGCGGCCCTTAGATCCCCCTTGGACATCCCCTGGCTCTGTGTCCCTCCATCACACTGGCTAATGGTCCTGTTGTCCTGGTGAGGCTTTTCCAGGGCTGGACCCTTGTCCTGTCAATCCCATTCACCCCTCCTTGAAGTCCCTGGCCCAGCCTGAACCCCTTGCCTTTAGGGTCATGGCATTCGGGGGTGGCCAGACCAGCCATTGGCAGATGTCCACTCCCCCACTTATCCCTGCCAGACCATGGAGGTGGGAAAGACCCATACACCTACGCCAATCTCAAACACAAAGGCCATCAGAGTGTGGGTGGCACAGGTACCTGCCCCAATATTGACCCAAGGGAACAGAACAGTCAATCAGCACGAGACTGGAGATGGTTCTACCCTGGGGATACCCCAGTGACCCTCACAGCCTAGAGAAGGAACCCTGTAGGTTCCTGGCTCAGCTTGCTGGAGGAGAGTCAAAGGTAGTGTTGCCCAGGACCTTGCAAGGCAAAATGCTACCAGAAGTGCTACTAATCCTTCTGGACGTTTCTTAGCACCAGCCTGTGGGCACCGCACGGATTTTCAGTGGGAAGCTTGCGAAAGGATGACTCTTGGCTGTGCTCTTTTGAATTTTTTTTTTTTTTTTAGTTTCATAGACAGCCGGGTGCGGTTGCTCACGCCTGTAATCCCAGCACTCTGGGAGGCTGAGGTGGGTGGATTGCTGGAGCTCATGGGTTCAGACCAGCCTGGGTAAGAGAGAGACCCCATCTCTTAAAACAAAAAAGTAGCTGGATGTGGTAGGTACCTGTAGTCCCAACCGCTCAGGAGGCTGAAGCAAAAGAATAGCTTAAGCCCAAGAGTTTGAGGTTGCTGTGAGCTGTGACGCCACAGCACTCTACCGAGGGTGACAAAATGAGACTATCTCAAAATAGTTTCATAGAGACAGGGGTCTTGCTATGTTGCCCAGGCTGGTCTTGAACTGGACTCAAGCAATCCTCTTGCTTCATCCTCCCCAGTAGCCACCAGCTGTCTCCTGTGACAGTTGTAATTCATTATTCACCATTGTTCCTTTAATCCTCCCCTGCTTCCCCCACTGTTAGCCCTGCCTGGGACATCAAACGGGAGCCCAGAGAAACTGGCATCGAGTGAATTTTCAAATTCCCTGGAGATGAATGTGTAGGAGTCCCCTTTCCCAAGCCAACCCATGATGTGGTCTCAGCTCAGTGAAAGCTGAACCACAGGCTCACTGCTGCCCCTTCTTTCCTCTACTTGGTGAGTGCCCCCAAAGCCAGGGGCTGGGAGCTTCAGAACACGTCCCTCCTGCACCTCTCCTTGGAGCTGAGACCTAGAGGTGGCAGTGCAGTGGTTAAGGGACATTTCTCTCATTCATTTAACAGTATTTCATGAGCCAAGGTCACGGCTGTCCACAGGGGGAGGCACAGTGGTCTATGAGGCAATCCCTGCTGTGGCTAATGGAAGCCATCAGCAGACACCGAAGAACATGGGACGGGTTCGGAGGGGGAGGTGGGTGGCTGAGTAGTGGTGCTGGAAGGGTAAGAGGGGCCTCTGTGCAGCTGGTGGGGCTCCAGGCAGAGGAATCCAGTGGATGCCTCTGAAGGGGTCCATGCCCCGCCCTCCCTCCAGTTTCCTTAGGCTAAGGAGGAACCCCTCCATACAGCCCACTTTTTTTGTCCCAAATCCAGACACCAACCTGGACACCTTTCTCCTGCTACCTCCAATCAGGGTCTGGTGGGTTTGGCCTGGAACTCACTGGAGTCACTGCCTCCTCCCTGCATGGCCTTCTCTCCTGAACACGAGGATGCTATTCTTTTGCCTCAGCCTCCTGAACGGTTGGGCCTACAGTCGCCTTTCACTGACTCCTGTTCTGTGTTCAGCAGAGTCTTTTTTGAGACAGAGTCTCACTATGTCACCTTTTGGTAGAGTGCCATGGTGTCACAGCTCACAGCAACCTGAAACTCTTGGGCTTAAGTGATTCTCTTGCCACAGCCTCCCAGTAGCTGGGACTACAGGTGCCCGCCACATCGCCCGGCCATTCTTTTGTTGCAGTTGTCATTGTTCAGCAGGCCCATTGTTCGAACTTCCCAGCCCCAGAGCATGTGGTCAGTACCCCAACTACTGAGTTAAGGACTCTGAGCCAGCTGAGTCTCTTTTAAAAGCCAAGTTTGCTCCTGCTGTTCCCATGTCTTTGGCTTCCTCTTTGCTGTTGGGATGAGACTTAAAATCCCTGATGTGGCAGAGGGCTTCATGGGTGGCCCCTGCTCTCCTCTTCTTTCATCTCCCTTCCTCCTCATGTGGTTCTTGCCACATTAGCCTTTCAGTTCCTGGAAAGCTGGCCCCCGGGCCTTTGCACTAACACTTCCTCCCACCCATAGGGATCTCCCCCATCTTGCCTTCATGTTTCAGCAGCAACTCCCTGCCCATTCCCAATGGTCTGCTGTGCTTCTAGAAAGCATATAAGAACATCGTTATTTGTGTGCTTGCCAAAGCCTGCCTCCTCAACTCTGGGTAAGCTCCTTGAACAGGGATTAGTTTTGCTCACCGGTGTATTCCCGAGCTGAGCACAGCCTGCCACTTGCTAGGGAAACCAGAATAAGAACTGCACAGGTCTGGCTAACCATGAATGAACAAAGAAACCTGCCCTGGAAATCCCAGATCCCTCCCCGCTACACTGTGTTTCCGCTCGGTCTCCCTTGGTGAAGGGGGGCTGGACAAAGTATACTCACAGCCAGCAAAAGGATGCACAGAAAACCCCACGTGGGCCCCAAAGCTGAGCTGGCTACACTCTAGCCCCTAAGGATTGAAAACAGCTTTCCCTAGTTCTACCTTCAGGTAGCAAAATGTCCCGAGTTGCTATCTCCAAAACATTTTGCAGTGGCGGAGCCACTCCAGACCCCCAAATGTCCCCTACTGGGAGTTCCTACCTGTGATCATCCCTCAGAAGGCCAAGCGCAGCTGGGCCCTTTCTCTCTTGCTGCATGTAAGGGCCCAGCTGTCACAAGGACCGTTGGTAAGGCGGGTGGTACGCCAGCAGTGGTTTTTGAACCTTCATTTGTCATTATTATTTTTTGTAGAGACAAGATCTTGCTATGTTGCCCAGGCTGTTCTGAAACACCTGGCCTGAAGTGATCCTCCTGCCAAGGCCTCCCAAAATGCTTGGATTAAAGACATGGCTTGAATGTTTGTTTTATTTTATTGAGGTAGAGTCTTATTTGTCACCCCTGGTAGAGCACCGTGGCACCATAGCTCACAGCAACACCAGACTCCTGGGCTCAAGCCATTCTCTTGCCCCAGCCTCCCAAGTGCTAGGATTACAGGCACCTGCCACAACACTTGGTTATTTTTGGAGGCAGGGTCTTCCTCTAGTTCAGTTCAGGCAGGTCTTGAACTCATGAGCTCAGGTGATCTGCTTGTCTCAGCCTCCCAGAGTGCTGGGATTACAAGTGTGAGCCACACCGCGTCCGGCACGTTATTTTAATCAAAACTTTTCCAACATAAAAACTTGTGTGGAGCCCAGCATATGACAACGGGGCTTTTCTGCTCAGGGGGTGGTAGTGCCAGGCACCCTCCCTGCCTTTCTTCAGCTCTCCCTAAGTTCCTGCCGGGAGCCAGATTACAAACCATTTCTTTGTCAATATTACTAGGGGAAGGAACTCTGACCTTCTGATCATCTTTCCCCTCCACAGTGCAAGGTGGTAACTAGTGGCAGGTTTTCAAAGCAAAAGTCAACTCGGGATTTTAGAAGAAACTGCTAGACATGGTGGCACACCTGTAGTCCCAAGACTTTGGGAGGTGAGGTAGGAGGATCCTTTGAGCTCAAGAGTTCAAGACCAGCATGAGCAAGAGACCTTGTCTCTACTAAAAATAGAAAAATTAGCAGGGCGTGGTGGTGGGCGCTTGAGCTACTCAGGAGGCTGAAGCAGGAGGATCACTTGAGCCTAGGAGTTTGAGGTAGCTGTGAGCTAGGCTGGTGCCATGGCACTGTAGCCCAGGTGACAAAGAAGAATGTCTCAAAACTTAAAAAAAAAAAGACAAGGCTGGACACAGTATACTCACAGCCAGCAAAAGGATGCACAGAGAACTCCATGTGGGCCCTACTGGGTACTGGGAGCAGGACCTACTCCCACCTGCCCTGGGGTCTGGCTCAGATCATCTGAGGCCTCTGGGAACCCACCCCCCACTGGCCAGCTGTCCATCCTCCCTGGAGCGCACTACTCCAGAATACCTGCTGGGGCTCCTTTAGCCTCCTGCGCGGTTCAGTCACCCCAGTCCTTCATGGCCCCCCTGTTACTTAGGAATGAAACTGAAGCCAGTATAAAAACACCCCCAGTCACTGGAAGCCTGGCCAAGCACTGGTGCCACTCAGGAGGCTGGTCCCTCACCACCACCCTGCTCTGCCCTCTGCTTGCTGGGGGGCAGGTGTCTCTCACCTGCTGCAGCCTCCTGGCCCAGGCAGGGCCGGGCCCATCAGACAGACGGTGTCTGGTTCTGCAGCTGACAGTGCTGGAGGATCACAGGGCGATTCTGAGGGTGTTTGGAGAAGAAAAGGTCTCTGTCACATTCTGACCTGTGCCCCTGCAGCAGGGACAGGCTTTCCTGAGGAGCCCGCCCCTGGTCCAGGCCCCGCCCAGCAGGGAGTCTCCTGTCCAGACCCCTCAGTCCCTCCAGGGACACCAACAGGTTACCCTGAGCCCTGAGGCTCCACTTTGAAGTGAAGGAAGCCGCCCTCTCCACCCTGCTTGCCAGAGCACAAGAGAATGAACCAGACAGCCAGGCACAGTTCAAAGGTTGTATCTTTTTTGGTTTCCTTTTTTGTTTTTGTAAAGAAAAATAAGGTTGTGTTTTCTGTGTGAAACAAAAGTAAAACCCCCTCCCACCTGGCCTGTCCCCTGTGGATGCTGGGACCACGGTTGGGGCAGGACAGGCCAGGCCAGCCTGGCTGTGAGAGAAGCCAGCGAGAAAGGGTGTTTGGGAATGGAGTTTGGTTTGGTTAAGCAAAAAATAAAATTAAAAAACTCGACACACACACCCACCATACAAATGGGGACCAAGAGGCACCATCTCCGAGTTGGAACCATCTGTGGCAGTTGGACTTGAGTCCTGGCACCATTCCCCTCCACTCCCCACGTTCTGGGGGTGGACAGGGCAGGGCACAGCATGGGGAGCTCTCGGGACAGGAGGGGGAAGGTGAAGTTAGCACAATCTCCTTCCCCATGTTAAAAAAAATTATTAAAAAAGCACCCAAAGCTTAAAAAAATGAAACCTCCCTAGCAGGGAGAACTGGGGACATTCTGCTTATCAGCAAAATGCCTTACCTGGCAAATATGTAGAAAAATAAAATTAAACTTTATCCCTGAATGACAGAGTGAAGACCCTTCCTCCTGCCCCCAGGCCCCTACCTTAAGTCTCAGGACTCACTCATTTCCTCCCTTAGTGGCACAGACTCTGAGGGACAGATGTACTCACACTGCCCAGTCCAGACCAAGGCCCTTTCTCCCTCCTCCCTGGGGCAGAGCCAGGCAGAGGGCAGTGATGGGACCAAGGACACTGGGACAGGGAAAAACACTAGTGGGGTGGCCTGGGAGACAGAGGTCATGTGGAGCCCAGAGGCGACACAATGCAAGGGAAAGACAGTTGGGTCTCAGTGGCTGAGAGGAGCCAGGTGCCCAGCAGGGTGGGGAGGGATCAGCTGAACCTGAGACCTGGAGGCCCCCACCCCACCTGCCCTATAACTCAAGGCGGAGCCCAGGGGCCAGAGAGCCCGGCCTGGAGAAATGGGGAGAGGTAGGCCCTGGGCTCTGTG
Source organism: Arctocebus calabarensis (assembly GCA_963573935.1). Classification (NCBI taxonomy): domain Eukaryota; kingdom Metazoa; phylum Chordata; class Mammalia; order Primates; family Lorisidae; genus Arctocebus; species Arctocebus calabarensis. The sequence continues at coordinate 52,145 of CAUYON010072478.1, read as the reverse complement.
CTCTTGGGGTAAAGGCGCTGCTTCCTGGAAAAGTCACCATAGGGCACAAAACACGGGTACACGCAGCAGGAGAGGGAGACCACAGGAGGAGCAGGTGCTTATACTAGTCCTAAGGTCCAGCCGGGCTCCTGGCTGCTGAGACCCAGGGCTGTGAGGAGCAGTACCCCTCTGCACACCCCCGAAGGAAGGGCAAGGCAGGTCAGATGACACCCTTCCTTGGGGCCACCCCTCCCCCCCCCCCCCCCGGGGAATACAGTACGAAGATGTGCGCACGGCCCGAGGGCATGGGATCCAGGGCAGCCCAGTGCTACTGTGGCCAGTAGTCACATGTCCTGACAGGGCAGAACGGCAGCAGGATGGTGAGGCCCCAGGGTCATGCAGCCCTTGGGGATCCCTGGCTTTAGGGTCAGAATGTCAGCACCAAACACACAACTAAAGTCAGCCAAAGAGATGGGCAGGCAGAGTGTGTGACCCCAGACCCACACTTAGCCCTGCTGTCAGGGGACAAGATGCAGTTGTCCTGAGGGCAGGGGCTCCCAGTCCGGCAAGGTCAAGGGCCCTGGAGACGAAGGTCCATCCAGGGAGGGCTCTGAGGCCGGCAGTGGTGGGAACAGCATGCACCAGGCGCTAGCCTCTGACGGTCAGTAACAGTGGGTCAGCGCAGGCTCTGGTATAGGTACGCTGAGGTGAAGAGGGCGTTGGCAGCCAAGCTCACGGCCAGGAGGCCCCGGATCAGGGAGGGGCTGAAACGACCTACAAGTGCAGAGATACCTGGTTAGGACATGCATGTGGGGTGCAGCTGGGCAGCAGCCCCTGCCGCCACTCTCCTGACCCCCCAAGATGCAGCCTGTGAAGGCCTCTGCTCTGGTGCTTCCCAGGCTAGGAGCCCCCCCCCCCAATTCTTCTGGAGGCCTTAAGACCTCCCTAGCAGGAAAGACCTCTGCACCTGCCCCCTCCAAGAAGGCCTTGGGCTGGGCTGTCACATGCTTACACCTGAGTGATGAGGGGTAACTGTGACACTGCATCTGTGACACACAAGGGCATAGGGACTTCAGGGGAGAAGCAGAAGCACCCTGCCCAGCCACTGAGCTAACCAGCAGCTGGCCCGGGTCTGCCCACAGCCCGGCAGTGCTGCCAGGCACCTGCCGCAGATGGAGCCTGAGCCGGAGCAGCAGAGGAGCCCAGAGCCAGAGCTAATGATCTTCCCAGGAAAAACTCTCCTTGTCGGCCCCCTCGCTGAGAGGAACGATGGGTACCGAGCACCGACTTGGTCTCATGCCCTTGTGCTGCTGGTAAGGGCGGCAGCTGGGATCTGAACTAGGAAGCTATGTCCTCTTACACAGGCCTGTCTTCCCCGCACCAGGCTGTCCAGTGTGTGCCCAGCCTGGTGGCCCCCACACTAGGCCACCCTAAATGTGCCCAAGTTCTTTGAGAACTTTTGGTGTGATGGAAGTTCTCAGTGTCAGTGCTGTCCTATACAGTAGCCACGACGTGTTTACCAAGAAGAGATGGTGGCTTTAGATCCAAACCCTCCCCCACCACCCTGGGGGCAGACCTTTCCAGGCTGTGGCCTCCTCCACACAGCCCCTGGTGGTGGTGTCCACCACACAGGTGGACGACTGGGACGAGTCATCCTCTTTTTTGATGGAGCGGCTGCTGCAGGCACTGCCTCCTTCGGGCTGCGATCTCACATCTGCAGAGAGAAGGGTGTGCACCTCAGCGGTGCTCACAGCTGCCCCCAGGGAAGACCCTGGGCAGCTCTACTGCCAATCCCAGGACAGTCCTCAGAAGTCAACCTGTCACAACCCACTCACCCCTCCCCGGGCAGGTTCTCCTTTGGATTCCGGCTGCACAGTTGCTATGAGTGTGGCTGGTTTTAGGTCAGGAGCTGCAAACTCAAATGCCAACAGACCCTGGCTGCGGATGGGGCAGGGGTGACAGAGCCTGGGATATGGACCTTGACTGCCCTGCCACCTCTGTCTCCCAGCATAAAGGCCCATTGTGGCCAGATTTGTTGACACTGTAGGAGATGCAGGAAAGTCACAAATTCACATGGAAGGTGTGTATTTTAAAGGTCGGAGCCTAATTAGAAATGGTGAGTGCTTTGGTGTGTGAGCACCATTACAGCAAAACAAAAATATCTGTGACCAGACGCAGCCCGGCAGTACACGATGTGTTTTCAATTGGTCCCAAGGAACAGAGGACCCTGAAGGTCGACTGCAAAAGAAGAAAATAAAATCAGCCAGTAGACGGCAATGTCCTAGAGGGTTCAAGTCATCAGAGCCAGGCTGAGGGTGTCCAGGGTTTGGGAATGACCACAAAGGTTCACTGGAGCAAGGAAGGGCCCCGCTGCTGCCCTTGATGGCCTCTTGGCTGCAGAGGCAACCCATGGCCCCGCGGGGGTGGGCAGAAGACCATACCCACGGTGTGCTTCGTGTCTTGCAGGGGCTGCTGCCGGGGGACCTGGGGCGGCTCCACCGCGAAGAGGCTGCCATTGTGATGTGAGTGAGCATCCGAGCAGCTGGGGGTGGCAGGGGCCTCCCTGGGTGGGGTCTGGAACAGCAGAAGCTTCTGGCCCTTCAGGTTGAGCCGGGCAGGGCTGATGAGAGGCCTGCGGTGACGGTGTCGCAGGGAACCAGAGCTGGAGGCCACTGAGCCAGCCACGGAGGGTGCCGGGGAAGGGAGCAGGGAGGAAGGGTAGCTCCCGGATAGCAGAGAGAAGTAATCTGGAGAGAAGGACAAGGACAGCAAGGACGTGAACGTGGGTGATCAGCATGCCCTCTGTGTGCTATTCTGTTCTGTGCTTTTCCTCTGTTAACCCAGGAAGAAAGGACAGGTTGTAGAGAGGCCCGGGGCAGGTTGGGGCAGCCCTGCCAGCAGCCTCAGCAAGGAGGGGTCTGCACCCCACCAGGCACCTGAGGGAGGTGAAGAGATCATGGAGCCTCAGCCATGTCCCCCATCCCCTCGATTTCTAGTCAAAGCACCTGGCACCTTCCTCAGCTGAGAGCAATGATGAACAGGTGTGACCTCTGGAGACTAAAGGTCAGCTAACCAGAGCCCTGCTGGTGGGCGGCCCCCTGGCATATGTGCCACCTCCATCCATAATCGCTGGTAAGGATGGCAGCATGGTTATCATCTGATCCCAGGACTATCACCTTCATCCATACAAGAGGAAACCAAGGCACAGGTGTGCTAGTCACTTGCCCAGGGCTGAGACAGATCTGAACACACATTTGGGGGCTGTCTGGCCCAAACCTCATGCAAACCCTAGACCCCTTGCTGCACCACCTGAGGCAGCCCCCGCCCCTGCCCTCAGTCCTGGCTCTCCTCACCTGAAACAGGAAGCTCTCCAGACCGGGACACCTGAGACGGTGGGCGGCTCCCACTGAACAGATAGCCTGAGTCTGGGGACAAAGGAGAAAGGCACACATCACATCAGGCCACACGGAGCCCATCCTCTCCAGCCCTGTCCTCATGGCTTCCACAGATGTTGTCATTTATAGATGCTTTCGTGAAACACAGGTGCTCAACTGGCCCCTGGGCTCCATCTGAGGTATGCCAGGTACACTCCCACTCTGCAGACAAAGAAATGAAAGCTCTCGCAGGAGGTAAGGGGAGCTGGCCCCTGGGCACACTCCAACTCCTTGCCCTTCTTTCCACAGGGCCCTGCCTTCCTGGCCATCTTGAGTAGCACTTTCTCCACTAACTGTAGTTCCTGACTGCCTGTGCCAGACCCGGGAGGGCCAAATACACTGCCTCTTCCTAAATCAAATGCACCCCGAGGGCAGGGCCACCTCACACTGCTTTCTGACCCCCAGTGCCCAGCTAAAAGCTGGAGGTGCCGTGTTGTGGGTGGCTGCTGCTCCATCCCCTGTGGTCTCTGAAGGGTCTGTCCTCTAGTATGGGTCACGGTGCTTGGCCTGCCTTTCTCCCCACCAGGCCAGGGATACAGACCCCAGCCAGCCCTCGTGACTGGGTAATGGTGGTCATGTGACCCGAGGGGTCCAATCAGAGTCCTTCTACAGCCCACCCTATGGATGCTCGCAGAGAGCTTCCTGCAGGCCCTGGGCATCAGAGAAGCAGAGCTGAGGGGACAGAGGGAGAGACAGGAAGCCCAACCTTGGTCACAGCAGTGCCTGGGCCTTGCCCCAGCAGCTGAAGATCTGGAAGGAGCTGTCCTGCCAACCCAGCCTGACAATGGAGACTTTGGGATCCACCCATCACCAGACATCCCCACAGAACCTTGCTGCCACTTTGGACAGGCCACCCTGTCCCTTGACTTGAGCCTCAACAGGGAGATCGCCCTACCCTAGAGGCCTGAACCAGCCCTGGGACCGCCACCTTCCCCTCCCAAGGGGTTAGAATGCAGAGTCCTTTCAGGAGCCCCAGGGCATAGCTCCCTGAAAACACAGAGGGACATCTCTGCTTAGGGGAAAAGGAAAATCATCCTAAGATCAACCTTGGGGAGCATGGAGCAAGCCTGACCTTTAACCACACGGAGGAGTTTAGCCTTTGCTGCCATCCCTGCCCCCACCCCAGGGCAACAGAAGTTGCCACGTGCTGAGAGCTGGTCTTACTTCACTCTGCTACAGCCATGAGGACACAGCTGTCCCAATTTAGAGGAAGACAGGAGGGTGCAGGGAGCCACACAACCTCTCCAAGGTCAGATCACAGCAGGGACCAAGGGGCTCTCCTGGGCTGCTCCCAGCGGACATGGTCATTATGGCACTTTAGTGTCCTGCATGTCATCCTCACAGCCCCCTGGAGCCATATTGTGGCCCCAAGTCGGCGTCCCTTGTTTCACCTCTGTCAGACCAGTAGAGGGGGCTAAAGGACCCTTGGAAGTGGGAGGGGTTTTCTCCAGAGGAAGGGTGGGTGGTAAGGAGGAGCCTGGGTTCTCATTTCCTACCCTGAATTTAATTTCCAGGGAAACAAGAGGAGCAGGAATTGCTCTTTCCTGAGGTCAGATCATTGCTTTTAACCCAGAGGATGATTAACTGGGATGAGGTCTGCACCTGAGCTCCACCCAGGCCTGACCCTCACCTTGAGGCCTCAAACCCTGCCCCAGTGCCGGATGGGGGGCTCCAGAGAAAACTTTTGAGGAAGAACCCCTGCTGCAGTGTCTCCCCAGTTCCCATGTTCAGGGCTCCCTCACCCCAGGTGCTATTCACAAATGCACAGAGGCCTCCAGGCACCCAGGCTATGACTTGCCTGCTAATGTCCCTTGAGCTGTGTGCTGGGCCTGGCACTGTGCAGGGACTTAGGTACCTCTGCTGAGTACAGATTCCTGGCAGAAGGAAAGGCAGTAGCCATTGTCCCCAGCAGCCTGGCTCATACGTGTATTCAATTCAGTTTCACAGAATATCCAGCCTCTGGGTCTCTGTACTAGGGAGATTCATACCTTCAAGCCACCCCAGGGTCTCAAACCCTATTGCAGGCTCAGCTCGGATGCCATCTCCTTCAGGGAGCTGTCTCTGGTGGCAGAGTAGACTCACCTTCATGTTGGAGGACGCTCAGCGCATATTTCAGACTGCCCAGGCCCAAGCCCTAATTTCTCCCAAGCAGGAGCAGGACCTTCACCAAGTCCCGGAAGGAAAGTGAAGCTCAGAGGAGTCTGACCCAGAGCTAAAGGCCCTGCCTGGCAGAATCATTGAGAGGCTTAACTGAGACCCTGACTGTATGTTCCCAAGGCTGGTGACTATAATTTAATAATGAGGAACTGGGTTAACTGTGATGCCAGCCACATTCTTTCTGGTTAGGATCCTGCCCCACAGCCCCCAGCACTCCCAGCATCAGGCCTGGTACATGGAGAGCCAGCGCCCAAGACACCTCTGAGAATGACGGAGACCCTACATGAACCAGGCTTCCCAGAGGCCAGCAAGGATCAGTCACAGTATACTCATGAGGCTCCAAGTATGTTTAAATTTGTATTGTGTTTACAATGACTTCCTAGAAGATCCTGCCGGGAGAAGTGAGGGGTAAGGCAAAGTCTCTGAAGATGACCCAGCTCTGGTCCTTTCAGGGCCAAGAGCACAATGCTACTGACCCAAATGGAACCTGTTCCTCAGACCCCACAGAAAGGCTTGTGGCACTGTTCCCTGCCACTGAGGTCCCCAGGGCCTCAGTCACAACAGCAGCAGCCAGAATGGTAAGAACTGTATGCAGTAAGAGACAAAGCTCAGGCTGGACACAGTGGCTTACACCTATAACCTCAGCACTTTGGGAGGCCGAGGCAGGAGGATCACTTGAGGCTAGGAGTTTGAGACCAGCCTGGGCAATATAGTGAGAACTCATCTCTACAAAAAAATAGAAAAGTTGGCTGGGTGTGGTAGTGTGTACCTGTAGCTCCTGCTACTTGGGAAGCTGACACAAGAGGATCCCTTGAGCCTAGGAACTGAGAGGTCTCTATCACCAGGGTACTCTAGCCAGGGTGACAGAGCATGATTCTATGTCTTAAAACAAACGAGGGCGGCGCCTGTGGTCAGTGAGTAGGGTGCCAGTCCCATATACCGAGGGTGGTGGGTTCAAACCTGGCCCTGGCCAAACTGCAACAACAACAAAAAAATAGCCAGGCATTGGGGCAGGCGCCTGTGGTCTCAGCTACTTGGGAGGCTGAGGCAAGAGAATTGCCTGAGCCCAAGAGAGCTGTAACGCCACGGCACTCTACCAAGGGTGACAAAGTGAGACTCTGTCTCTAAAAAAATAAAATAAAATAAAAAAATAAATAAAACAACGAAAAAAGGCCAGGCATGGTGCCTCACGGTGGCTAATCCACTGAGAGGCCAAGTCTGGAGGAGCTTGACCAGCCTGAGCAGGAGTTGAGACCCCATTTCTACTACTAATAGAAAAAACTATCTGGGTGCTGTGGCAGGTGCCTATAGTCCCAGCTACTCAGGAGGCTGAGGTAGGAGGATCACTTGAACACAGAGGTTTGAGGTTGCCATGAGCTAGGCTGATACCATGGAACTCTAGCCTGGGCAAAACAGTGAGACTCTGTCTCAAAAAACAAACACAAAGACAGCCCAGTATGTGTGTTTAGTGATGGTGCCAGGCATCCTCTCAAGCACATTAAATAGGTTACCTCATTTAGCTCATTTAGGTGCCCACAAGACACCTTCTACTATTAGCCCCATTTCTCTGTGGGGAAATTGAGGCTCAGAGCAGGTACGGCCACTGATTGAGGGGAGCTCCTGCATGGATGCATCAGGAGTGCTACCCGTTCCCCGCATTAACCCCATCGTGCACCTACTACAACCCTCTCCCAGACTGCTCCCAACCTGCCTTTCCTTGAACACCTTACCTGCCCGCGTCAGAGAGGGTATGGTTCCCAGCGACAGGGCCCGGCTGAGGCGGCCTGGCAGTGAGGAGGGTGAAGCCCTTCGGGGAGACCGGAACAGCTGCTGGTTGGCAAGGGGCAGGAAGCCGGGTGGGGTGGGGATGAACAGGGATGGTGCAGAGCCTCCAACACTTGGGCAAGAAACGGCCAGGCTGGGGCTGGTGGGGAAGAGGCCGGCAGAGTCTCCTGGGTAGTACCTGCAAGGGCCCATTGGGCATGGGAGAGGAAAAAGGTCAGTCTGGAAGGTTCTGGAGCAGCCTTACACACACACAGGTCCTGAGCCCTCTCCCACGGTGCAAGGTGGGGCCTGAGTTGGGGTCTCAGTGGAGGCGTGCGTTAGTTGAAGCAGAAAAGCAGTCTGACCACAATCGTGCCATTAGGAGCGGGTGGCTGGGAGGTGCCAGCGTAACCCAGCCCTCCCGGCATGCCCCTCGGACCCCCTCAGCTCACAGCAAACTATTTCCACTACGAGCCTCGGTATTAAAGTGACACTGTCGCCCCTGCTGAATTCACACCAATCCCTTTGCCTAGAAACAAACGCCCAGCCCCACACCAGCCGCTCAGTGAAGGTTAATGGACTTGGGAACTCTTTTTGCCACTTCCTATTCCATGCCCAGAGCCTTCCGACAGAGCAGCCAAACTTGAAGACACATTGGCTGGTCTCCCAAATGGGCTCGGACCCCAGGAAGTGAGGCCCTAGCACAGCTCTGGGAGCCCTCTGCTCCCCCAGGCAGGATTCCTGGAAGTCTCACTGCAGCTCTGCCCTCGGGAGGCTGTCTCCTGCTTTCTGGCCTTGGACACCGGAAACTCCTCTAAAGTCCCTGGCAGAGCAGAGGGGGAGGCAGTCAGGCTTTGGAATCCCCTGGAAGAGGCTCTCCCAGAACATACACCAAACTAGAACTTAGAAAAGACCCATGAACAACCACAAAGCTGCCCGAAGGACAGGTGACAGTGTCTCTTTAACTCGAGATGGTACAAATCACACAACAGGAGCCAATGGCTCCACGCCAGAGTGTCAACCATGCTTCTGATTAAGGCACCTGATTATGGAGGAAGAGAGGGATGGAGGCAGTTAATACATTAGTCCACCATCTGGACAGAGCTGTGGGGGGGGGGGTCCAGCCTTACCTCGGTGCCAAGGGACAAATGAGCCCAGTGGACAATGGCCGGACGAATGGGCAGGCTGGCTCAGGCCCTGCAGTGAGCCGAAGTTGGCTAAGGTACCCATGCCTATCACCACCCAAAGCTTGGGGACCACTAGCCAAGCCACATGCCACCAATCTCCCAGCCATTTTCCCCATAGAAAAAGTTTTGTTAAGTACAGCATGGGGTCAGCTGTTGACTTCCTGAATAATGTGGCCTTTTTAATGCCTTCCAAGGTAGTAGGAGGCCACCCGACTTTGAACCAAAGGTGAGGCTCAAGGTTTGGGGAATTAAGGCAGGACACCTCCTGCTAATCTGCAGAAGGGCCTGGTTACCTGGTCCCAGGCAGGACACACGCCTGCTGACCTTGTCCTTCCCACCTGTCTGAAGCCCATCTCCTTGCCCCTAAGACTCTGGGGGAAGGTTCTACTTCTAAACTGAAAATCAGATTTTCTGTTGTAATTCTAGAATTGTGATACCATTTGCCAGGACAGCCACTACCTTAGAAAATGGTCTGGAGGAGGACACTTTCAGGCACCATAGGGGCAGTGGAGGAAAAGCTGCAACCTTTGGACAACTCGCTCTGATCACACATGACCCTCTGTGGGAGAATGGCTGGTGTCACAGATAGCAGCTGGCCTTCCTATGCCCACCCACACAGGCACAGCCAAGAGTCAGCCAAGGTCGGAGTTGGTAGGCTGACTAGGGATGCAGTGAGAGGACAGACAGGGTGCTGGCTGGGTTATGGGCTTCAGAAGTGCCCAGCTGGGCCCGGCGACCCCTGGCCCCAAGGGTCAGCTCCAGGAGCCACTGGGCCTTGCCAAGGCTTCATCACCCAAGGTGATGCTCACCTGGGGCTGTCCCCATGCTCCACGCCCAGGTTTCCCAGCTACCTGGGCAAGGTGCCGATCCCAAATTTTAGTGCCACTAAAAATGCTGGTGCTCTGGGGAGTTCTGTGGCAGCCTGACCCCTCATGCTGGGTAACACAGTAACATCACGCAAAGAACAGGTCCTCATACAGTGCCAGTGACTTCTTGGGGTGGGGATAGACAGCTCCGTTCTGTCTGAGTGTCTCCCCTCCAATTAAAGAGACCCAATCTCTGACAGTTTCAGAGAACTTCAAAGGTACTGACATTTCCTTTGGCGAGGACCCCCAGACTGCCCTGCACCCCTAAACTCCATCTCACAGAGGGACTAAAAGCTGAGAATCCAAGCCTGTGCCTCTACCTCAGGGCAGTGATTCTGGGGGGGAGACGTCTGGTCTTCTCCATCTCAATCCCAGTCCAAGTCGAGAGTGGAAGGAGGGGACTACGTTTTAGTCAGCAGTTTATTGAGACAGGAAAAGCATGATTCGGCAAGGCCAGCAGGCCGCGCTGGGCCCGAGCTGCCTGGTGTCATCGTCTCCAGCTCCCAATCCCGACTCCCCACGCAGACTCCTGCGGACAGGCCCAAAGTCCGCCCGCCCAGGCCTGGCCCACAAGCCCTCCTGAAGTGAGGAAGAAAAAAGAAAAAAGACGCGGTACCTGACGCCGCCGGGTAAAAGCAGGACCCCAGAGGCATTTATTGAAAACACAGCATCCAAAATACGACATCTACACCGGGAGTGGTGGTTACAGTGTTTTGAGGGTCACTAGACAATTATCCATAATTCTACTACACAAGACAGATGAGACTCAGGGACAGTCATGGACAGAGAGGACACAGGCTCCTTCCTTCCTGGGCTGGAGGATCAGGTGTGGCAGGTGTGTTTTAGCCGTCTGCACCCAGGTAAGTGTCCCTGGGGAAGCCTGCTTGGCCCAGGTGTGGTTCCCAGACCCAGAGGGCGAAGACGGCTGCATCTCCCTCACTTGTGTCTCAGGGACAGTCACCTGGCACCCAGGATGATCCCACTCTGACCCTGGAAGGTCTGATGGCCAACCCGGGCTGGGGAGAGAGAAGTCCCTGGTGGGGGTGACACATTCCCAGCCACAAGCCACAATGCAATAGTGCCTATACTCCCTCAGCTGCTGCCAGGAACGGCACAAGTTGCTGGCATTTTCTCTAAGTAATTAAACTTAGAGGGACAGATAGGTATTTTTAAAAAGCCACAGGGAACTCTAAGGTGGCCAGAAATCCTTGCTCTGATGATAGCCATCTCATGAGATGACTCTCCATACAGCACCACAGGGCAGGAAAGATATCTGCGTAGAGGAAGATCCTGGCCAGCAAGAGCTGGTTCTAGTGATTATAAATAATTTAATTTAATTTAAATAACACACACACACACACACACACACACACAATGTCCTTCTACCCAATGCCAAGAAAAACAGAAATTAGCATCACACTGTCACAACTTCCTTGAGAACAGGAGAGGTGAGATACAAGAGATGGCGAGCACAGCAGACAGACTAGTCTTTCCTGACCTGGTACCTGTCACCTACTTTCCCCTCATATGTTCTTTGGGGGGGGGGGGAGGCAGGTGACACCTGCCCCTTAGGCAGACATGCCACCTGAGGCTGCATAGGCCTGTCCCCAACCCTCACCACTGCTGAACCAGTGGGATTCTCAGCCCTGCCCCCATCTTCTCATCTCACCCTCTACGCTGAGCCACAAGCTGAGCCCCGCAACACCAGGGCCTTGTCTGAAGCCATAAGGCTCACTGAGCACCCAGGGCCCTAAGAGCTCACCTGGGCTTACCACATGTGATGCCGAGCAAGGTGCAAGCTGTCATCCAATTACTGGGGCTCGGGGTGGGAGGGAGGCCTCTTAGGACCCTCAAAGGCGGTGGATTCACAACAGCAGGGCCCAGGCACCACTCTCCACCTCGCTGCAAGGCTCCACATAGGACCAGGGCAACTATCAACCTGTTCACTCAGACCCATGGAGCTGGGTGTGACCCTCACATGTGTGTCATCCATCTTTGCCTCCTCTGGGCTACACCCGGGGGTGGGGAGCTTATGCTCCAAGTTATAAGTGGCTGGACACACAGGCTCCAGAGGGAGTGTGTAGCCCACTCTGGGGTCACTAAAGGACAACATGCCAGGTGGGGGAAAGCCTTGGTCTACACTTTGGCTGTGACCCCTCGCTATAGTCCCGAGGATGGGAACTTCCCTTGCATGTGCATGGCACCTCAATTTTCAAAGTGCGTCCTTACATGCCATGTCACAGAGTCCTTATGCCCACAGACCCTGGAAAAGATCTACCTCTCATTCCCCAGACGGTAAACTGAGGCTGGGAACAGCAAGTCCTGCCCAGCAGGTTTGGAGCCTCCTCTGGGGAGTGATTTTGGGAGGCAGACATCTCTGGCCACCCTTCCCCATTTGGGGGCCACCCTGCCTGACTTGGGGGAGGGGCACACAGGCCCTGTGGTGGCCCCACATGGACATGCAGACCAGGGGTCTGGGCATTCTCCAAAAGCTGCTGCCAGGGGCTAGGGAAAGCTTGTGACAGGTCAGAGAGGGACAAGATGATAGTGGTCTGGTGTCACAGACAGCCTACGTGTCCCTCAGGCCCCTTCCCTGTGCTGATTGTGTGGAACCTGAACTCATCCTAGGCATCCTACAGGGTGAGTGGAGGAAATGGGACATCTTGGGCCTGTGGGGGGAACAGGGCCAATGAACACGTTCAAGCCCCACGTGAGCGGCCAGAGGGGGAGCCACAGCCAGGAGCCTCAGTCCAATAGGACTGAGTCGGGGGCCCAGCTGACAGGGAAGGGGTCCTGCCTTTCTGGGGCAGAGCACTCATGCCCCAGTTCTCTCTCCCTGGTCCACAGTGGTGCTCAGTAACAAACAGACCCCGTAGGAGGGGCAAACTCCCATCACAGCCTGTAAAGACGAAGCTCGATGATCACACGGAGAAGCAGGACATTCTGTCTACCTGGGGAGGGGTCCTGACCCACAAACATGGTCAAGCCAGACTATCCATTCCCGGGGACAGAGGCTGAGGGATCACAGGGTCTTAAGGAGTGGATCCAGAGGGGCAGTCCTGACTTTGTGGCTCCACTGCTTTCCTACAAGGCTGGCCCAACAACGGGCAGGACCACAGGGTACCATGGGGCAGACCAGAGGGTCTGTGCAAGTACAGAGGACAGGGGAGGAGACCAGAGGCTCTATGTAAGTAGGGGTACAGTCCAGAGCAGAGTCCATGCAGGAACAAGGGATATGGCGGCAGACCAGACCAGATGGTCTATGCAGAAATGGGGACAGAGGGATAGTCCAGACCAGAGGGACTATGCAGGGATGGGGACGGGGGTAGACCAAACCAGAGGGTTTGTGCAGACATGGGGGACAGACCAGACCAGAGGGCCTATGCAGGGACGGGAGACAGGGGAACAGACCAGACCAGGTCTACACAGGGTCAGGGATGGGGGACAGGGGAACAGACCAAGGGGTCTCTGCAGGGACAGGGGATGGGGGATAGACTACAGACTCTACACAGAGACAGAGGATAGGGGATAGGGGAACAGACCACACCAGAGGGTCTATGCAAGGACGGGGGACAGGGGTACAGACTAGACCAGAAGTTCTATGCAGGAATGGGAGTAGAGGGTCTCTGCTCTGGCCCCTGTCATTCTGCTGAATAGTACCTGCTGTGACAAGTAGCCTGAGTGGTCGGGGGTGGGGGGGGATTGCACCAAGGGCTCAGCCCACAGCCCTGCACCTCACCCCCGTGGTGTCAGAGCCAGGACTATGGGAAGAGTCTGAGTGAATGGAGCTACTGGCAAGAAGCCGTGTGTCAGCAGAGGCAGGCTACATGGGTGCTGTCCATGTCTGGTCACCAGGGCAGTGAAAAGGTCTTTGGCCAGAGAGGTGGTGGCAGTGGTAAGTAGCTATAGGATATTGGGGGTGGTTTGGAGGTGCCAGAAAGGAAAAGGGGGCAGGTTGATCCCTCAAGGTAGCACAGGGGCTGGCTGTGCTGGGTGGGAGCAAGGCAGTAAGAAGAGGCAGGGCAGAGAGATGCCCTGTTCTGGGCTGGGGCAAAGCCTGGGCCTGTCTGTCTGTCTGTCCTCCCCCCAAGTCACGGCTGCTTCTCTGACCTTCGGGGCCGGAACCTCCGTGGGCCTGTTGCTTTCCTTGTGGCCACGGCTGCCGTGAAGCCCACCAGACAGCACAGGGATGTGGTGCTGAACTTGAGCGTGTCCAGCCAGCTGGGCGAGGCAGCCTGTAGGTGCTGCTCCACGAGGTGCAGCCCTAGCAGCAGGGCCCACAGGCAGGTGCAGAAGGCGTCGATCCTACGGAGCCTGCAGAGAGAGTGGCGGGTGAGCCCAATGGGCAGGACAGGACCTCCCAACCCACTACGAGGGCAGAAAGAGCCAGCAGGAGGGCGTGGCCTTCGGAGTCCCTCAACACTCACCCACTCCCCAGCAGGTCTGTGCCCCACCCCGCCCCCAAGCCTCTGTGCTCTATCTAGCACAAGGCTAAGAAACACCTCCTCAGAGCCACTGTGAGGACTAGGGGTAATGGGGACACAGCATTCACACAGGGCTTGCTCCTGCTCAGGGGGGCCTGAGAGCACCCACAGCCCATGAGGTGCTGAAGAAATGAGGCGGCTAGGCCCCAGCTCCACTGTCCTCACTCAGGGCATTTGCGGTCCCACCTTGCCCACATGACCCCCAGCCCCTGGAGAACAGGACTGAATCTCGCTCCAGCCCCACAGCAGGGTTCAGCCTGGGATGTCTGCCCCCGACCACCCATGTCCACGGCCCCACACGCACCTGATGCGGCCGGCCAGCAGCATGGCCAGGAGGCAGGTGAGCAGACCCAACACCACAACGCCCATCTGATGGTTCTGCCCAAAGGCCCAGGCCTCACGCAGCTTCTCTGCCGTGTGTTCGGGCAGCAGGCCCAGCAGCTGCCACCAGCCCTCAGCTCCAGGTGCAGTACTGTTGTTGGGTGTGGCAGAGCCATTGCCACCAGGTGGCAGGGCCAAGGGCAGGGTAGCCCCAGGGGCGAAGGGGTCACTGCTGCTATACAGCGCGGCCGTCAGCAGGAAAGCGCAGGCCAGGAAGGCAAGGGCACGGAGCAGGATGACCTGGGCCGGGGCCTTCACTGTGGAGGAGCAGAAGCTCTGACAGGAAGGGAGAGAGGCAGGTCAGCACATGGTCACAGAGCTACCTACAGCCGTTCCTGGGGCCCCTCTCCGCAGGGCTTCTGGCTGGGCCCCAGACCCCGGCTCTGCTCGAAGGCTTGCCACTCAGTTCCAGACGCACACCCCCGCCCCGGTGACAGTTCTGCATGGTGAGCAGGGCCACTTTACGACGCTCTCCCACACAGAAGTCTCTTACATATTATGGTCACTATATTCCCCTAAATAAACTTTTTAATCATTTTGTCAAGTTCTCACCAAAAGCTGCTATTGTGATTTTAATTGAAATTGACATAATGTATATATCATTCTGGCAAAAAGTAACTTAAAAATACAGTAGTGAGTTATACAGGCCATGAACACACTGGTCAGAATGAGAACCAAAGGTCTGAGGACAGGACAGATGTGGTATGGCCGTCCAGTGAGAGGTCCAGCTGTGAACCAGAAATTATACACCAGCTGAACTCAGGGAACATCTAGGAACACTTTATACTTCTAAATTTACTTGCTACCATTATCTGGCTTTTAAAAACTAGAACATTCCATCAACTAAGTACCGTGATAAAAATCAGTAATTTTAACCAGGCTCAAATCCTGGTGCAACCACACACCAACAAAACATGTGAGAGGTCCTCAGCCTCCCTGAGTTTGTCTGTAAATGGGGGTCCCCGCACACAAAGGCCACTCTGAGGAATGAAGGCAGTGGTATCAGGCAAGTGCTCAGATTCAGCAGGGTGACCCTAGCCCCCTACTCAGACAGGTAACAAGTGCATTGTGCTATTGTTCACTCTCCTTGGGGATACCTTCTGGCTAATAACACGAAGAAACCTGGGGGACAGGGCGAGAGGCTGGCCTTACACGCAGGTTGCTTCCCCATGGGGAAGGGTCAGCTCTGGGGACCTGCCCTCTGGGAGGTTTTTCCTGTCCGCCTCATACCTGCACGTGGGTCTGGTCGGCCTCCCGGCGCTTGAACTGGTGGCTGAGCAGCAGGGCGCGCAGCTGGCGGTTCTGGTGCTTGATGTAGTACTCAACAGCCGCCTGGCACGGCCGGCACAGCTTATACATCTGCTCCAGGTGGTGCCGGTACACCTCCACCTCCTCGTCGTACCTGCCCTGCGGGGTGGGGGACAGAGGCTTGGTGTCGGGGCCAGCTGAGCTGCCCATCTTATAGGTTTGGCCTGGGTTCGGGTCCTGGCCTTGCTGCCTACAAGGGGGTGATCACAAGCATGTCATCCCCATGCTGAACCTGCGTTACCCTCTGCCTGCGGCATACGGCGAGGTGTGCGGAGACAGCTCAGAGCGGGCTTTCTCTTGAGCCTGAGGGTCTACAATGCACTAGAAAGCCGGGGCTGGGCCTTAGTGGCAGAAGGGTTCCTTGGGTATCCAGAATGGCCCAGAAGTCAAATCCCTCCTTTCCTCTCCCCTTAGAGCTGCAGCAATATACACCTCTCCCTCCTGTTTCCAAGAAAGCCAAACATTTCAGTCTGAGCAGCCACGAGGGTCATCAGTGTCATCTCTTGCTGGGGCCAAGCATGCCAGGAAAGTTGCCTGGCTGCTGACCCACACCTTCTGTCCCCTTCTGCAGGTCCCCACTGCTCCCTGCCTTGGTCTGAGCTCAACTTTTCCTTCCCTCCCTGGCTTGACCCCAGGAAAGCCAGTGTCTCTGGGCTTCAACTGGGATTTGCCTCCTGAGGTCACAGGACTCCCCTACCCCAAGCTGGCTATGGGGTCTGGGGGTGGACAGGAGTAGCCAGGTAACAAGACTCCTGGACTCCACCCCAGCTCAGTCCAAGCCCTAATGCCAAGCTTCTCAGCAACATCTAACAATCTCCTTCTTCTAGGAGCCAGCAGCGTTTTCTGCCAACTCTCAGAATAAACCTCCCAGGATGCCAACCAGTTAGACTGACTTAGAGGAATAAGGATAGGATCCAATAGGTCCCCCAGTTGAGCCCAAGGTCCCTACTCCCTCTACCTGGGGACAGACCCCTTTGGACTGGCAGGCACCAGGATTTCCATGGTGTTTCCAGGCTTGGAGTTAGACAGCAGTAACCACAAGACACCGTGAGAAACAGCTTGGCAACAACTGTGATGGAACTAACACACCCTGGAATGTGTGGCCAGCAGGGGTCAGGGTGAGCAGAGTCCCTTGGGCATGCAGGACAGAAAAGCTGCTGTCTGGCAGAGATGGCTCCTGGCCAGCACCCTGCACTGTGCCTGTCCCCTCGGCTGCTCTAAGTACTCCCAGCCCTGGCAAAGCTCCTCCTGACCTAGCCTCACCTCTTCACGTGGAGAGAAGGCAGCCAACTGCTTGATCTTGGTGGTCTGGTGGTGGCTGCACCTCTTACACAGCAGGACTTGGCTGCTTACCCACTGCTGCGGCTGTGTGGGGTCGCGGAGGCTGGGTGTGCTGCTCACCACGTGGTTCAGGTGCTCCATGTACTGGGCAGGGATTGGCTTATTGTAGTCACCATTCTGGAGGGCAGGCAGGAATCAAGGTCAGTGGGTGAGGCTTCCTGGCTGGCTCTGGCTTGATGCCAGAGGCCCCAAGCAAGGACATTCTGGGTAAGTGATGGTGAGTCTCAAGCACACTAATCTTTTTTTACATGCTATAGCAGCAGCTTTTCCTCCAAAGACACTCTGTAGGGAACCCCAGTGACCAGAAGCTGAGCGAAGCCATCCAGCCTGAGTGCATAGGAGGGCACTGGGCCCGCTTCCTGCTCATACCCCACTACCTGGGCTTCTTTGTCATTGTGCATAGTGTGCAGCCAGATGAGTGATGACCTGACTGTGACCTCTCATACGCCCAGAACTCTCAGAACTTAGCTTGCAAACCTGGGTCTAAAGAGGGGTCAGCAAGCCATGGCCATGGATTGGCTGCCTGTTTTTGTAGCAAAGTCTTCCTGGAACACAGCCAGGTCCATTCATTCCTGTGTTATCTGTAACAGAGACCATATGGCCTGTAAAGCTTTCCATAATACCTGGACCATTGCAAAAAAGGCTTGGGAACCCTGATCTAATACAGAGCATGGGCTGCAAAGCCAAAAGAACCTGGGTTTCAACTCCAAATCGCCACTTTTAGTGGTGTGACCTTTGCTAAGACACCACAACTCCCTGAGCCTGGTTTCTCCTCCTCAAATGAGGGGCGCAACACCAGGGTTGTAGTGACCATTGGGCACAGTGATGTGGGTGAAGCACTCTGCTCAGGGGCTAACAGAGGAGAGGGGTGGGGCCCACCAGCAGGGTGTCCACCCATACCTCCTGGAAGCCGTTGTACTGCTCACAGTGAGGGCAGTCCCAGCAGTTACGGTTTCCGTAGGGCACGAGTGTGTCTTGGTTGCAGAACCAGCAGTTAACCATCGTGTGTGTTGGCTTCATCCTGTGAATGAGGAAAGACTGGTGTTAGCCAGACAACCCTGGACACCCACTCAGCGGGGAGCTACCTGTGCTCTGTCCCTGGGCCGCCAGGGAAAAGGTGCCGGAAGCTCAGGACCTGGGGACTCCTAGCTGATGAAGGCCACCTGAAGAGGAAACCATGGCTTTGAGGATGAGGAACTCAGGCTGGATGCTGCTGTGTCCACCCACAAGGTCCAAACAGGGCAGCCGCAGCCCTCTTGGCTCCTTGGCTCTCCAGGCAGAGCACCTCCCATGAGGCTCCCAGGCTCCAGCACGACCCAGGGCCAGCTGGGCCACAGGGATGATGGACATCAGGCTCCAAGGCAGCCCCTCGCACACCAGGTCCCTGCTCCCAGCCTGTGGAAGTGGTACTCCCCAGGGAGCTTCCAGATTGAAAGGAGCCTCCTGTGCTTCCCAGGGTCCCCAGGAGTATGAGCACAGAGGAGGCTGAGGGGCGGGAACTAGTGACAGTTGCTCACCCGAGGGCCAAATCTCCCTGGTAGGGTACAAGGCAGGCAGACCTTCAGCAGCGCCTGCTGGTCATGTGTGGTTGACAGGTGGGGCCTGTGGGATAATCCCAGCCCAGACACTGGGGGATCTATGCTCTGGGTCCCCTCCACTCGCCTTGCTGGCTGTGGGCATAGTGGGGGTGGGGAGACATACAGCAACTGCCCAGCAAACCCCTCTAGTCCCAGGAATCTAGACACAATGCAGGCGAAGCGCAGCAGGTGCTGAAGCCCTGGGCCTGGCCCTGCTCCCCCTGGTCCTTCTCCAGAGGCCACCTCCAGCTCTGGGGGACTTCCCGGGGCCCCTGCCAGAGTGAGCAGTTGCTTCCCCTGACAGATGGCCTGCTGTCCACAGAACCTGATGGCAGGGCCCTGCAGCCTTTGCATCCTAAAGTGCCACTTGTGCTCAGAGAAAGGATGGAGCCATGCCTCCGGTAGCCAGGTGTGTGCCCAGGAGGTTCCTGCCCTTCTAGCCTCAGTGACCACATCTGTAATATGAGAGCACCTATGGCTTCCACATGTTACGAGGATGCAACAACAGAAGACACACAAAAGCGCTTTTTCTCCCCACAAGCTTGTCAGTGGCCTGGGGGAGGCTACTCCTGGGAAGTTGGGCTCCATCTCCTGACCTGCTACTCCCCCCACCGTGGAAGGTTAAGGGCACTCTTATCGCCTGTCAGAGTGAACAAGAGTACCTCCCTCACAAGGGACTGCTTGTGGAGAGGCCGCATAGCACGTGACCCGGGTAAGTGACGAAGTCGTAGTGTTGGGGGCCGAGGGCTGGACAGAGAACAGAGATGGAACCAACCCTGCAGCCCCAGCTCAGATCAGAGGCCCCACAGTGGACAAGGGGCCACAGCATCCCGTCAACAGCACAGAGCCAGCAGGAGACACGCACCTGGGGTACCCCTGGCAGCCTCCATTTCATTCTTGTAACCTGTCAGATGGGGAGGCTGGGAGTCCTTCCCCTAGAGATGCTGCTATTAGGTTCCAATAAGAAAATGCAGGGAAGCACTTGATGATCAGTGCCTGGCATTTGGGCAGGTACTGAGGCTGTGGTAGGAGGCTGGGAAATCCGCTCTGTTGGGATGCCCGCATTTGGCATTCCTGCGTGATTAAGCACTGGTTTTCTCTGTGCTAATTTGTACCTGCTTTATGGGCTTCTTTGTCATTGTGCATAGTGTGCAGCCAGATGAGTGATGACCTGACTGTGATCTCTCATATGCCCACCCTCCCCCATGTCCCCCAACCCCAGATCCCCCAAGGACAAGGCTCTGCACCTGGTCGCCTCAGGGTGAAGGGTGGGCTCCCCCATTCCTGGGATGGGCTCTTGACCCTCTTATCCTGTTTGAAGGGAAGGCCAGCCTCTGCATCTGCCCAGGGGATCAATGATAGTGAGCAGGGACCATGGCTTTGGTTAGATAGCCCACCATGAAGGCCCACCTGCCCACCCCAGGAAGTTGTGCTTCCACTCTGAGA
This sequence comes from Arctocebus calabarensis, assembly GCA_963573935.1. Classification (NCBI taxonomy): domain Eukaryota; kingdom Metazoa; phylum Chordata; class Mammalia; order Primates; family Lorisidae; genus Arctocebus; species Arctocebus calabarensis. The sequence continues at coordinate 32,221 of CAUYON010072478.1, read as the reverse complement.
CTCCAGCTCTGTTGCTAGGGAAATGGTTCCACGCAGGCGGCGCCTTTGGCTCAATGAGTAGGGTGCCAACCCCATATACTGAGGGTGGCGGGTTCACATCTGGCCCCAACCAAACTGCAACAAAAAACAGCCAGGCATTGTGGCGGGGGCCTGTAGTCCCAGCTAATTGGGAGGCTGAGGCAAGAGAATCGCTTAAGCCCGAGAGCTGGAGGTTGCTGTGAGCTGTGATGTCACAGCACTCTACCGAGGGCAACAAAGTCAGACTCTGCCTCTAAAAAGAAAGAAAAGAAAAGAAATGGCTCCATGCATCCAGAACAAGCTGGCCTGGAAGTGGGTGCTAAGAAGGGGAGGTGAGGGATTAGCCCTCCTCCCGAGGGCTAGCAGCTCCAGCTCCTGTCACCCTCAGCCCTTGGTAATCCTGCGGGGGCAGTGGAGGTGAGGTGTCCTCTCCTAAGGCTCTTGTGAGAGACAGATGGAGGGTGGGGAGGATGGGTAGTGGGGTGTGAATTTCAGCCCCCCTCCCACCTCACCAGCATTGCAGCCTCCCAGGGCCTCACACGGGTCACACAAGTGAATGTGAAACACCATCTGACCCCACAGCCCACTCACAGCCTGGACAAAGTCCTAGGGGCAGGCCAGTGCGGTCCCGTGTACACCCCCACCTGACCTGTCAAGGCAGCATCCGAAGAAATACCCCTCAAGTTTTCCTAGTAAACTCAACTCACCTCAAGTCCAACTTAGCTCTGAGACAAATCATCTGAAGGACAAGGTGTGAGGTGACAAGACAATATCCCTATAACACATGCAAGAGAGGTCCAGGCTCAGCTCCTGAGACCTCAATGCTGAGCTCCTGGGGGCCTAGGGCAGGTGTGCCCCCGGAAGGAGCTGGGGCAGTTGCCTATTCTGTACCTGCCTCCTCCCACCCCCAGCCCAGAATACAGACATTTAATTAAGCAAAGCTCCTGCCCCAACATCTGGGCATTGCCTACAGGTGGAGGGTGTCTGTTCTAACAGCAAGCCTTCCCCTTGAGGTCCTTGGCCAGGGAACCTGGCAGGAGTCGAATACCTGGTGTGTGCCAGCACTGCTATGTGGAGGAGGCACTGCGTGGGGCTTTGTCCCTGCCCCGGGGAGCTTGGAGCCATGGCAGGACAGTGTGTCCACCAGGCCCTGAGAAGAGTACAGCCTCTGTGAGAGGGGCTGGCACACTGCTCATGAGGTTGGGCAGTGTACACTGGCCCCAGTGTGGGGTCTGAAAGATTGTAACATTTGGTCAGTCTGAGCAACACACTGAGACTAGTCTCTACAAAAAGTTTAAAAACTAGCTGGGTGTGGTAGTGTGCCTGTGCTCCTAGCTAAGGTGGGAGGATTACTTGAGCCCAGGAACTCAAGGCAACAGTGAGCTGACTGGGTCACTGCACTTCAGCCTGGATGACAAAATGAAACCCCAAATGAAACCTAACCTTTTGTTTCTCTTAAAACAAAAGAGAAAAGAAAAAGATAAAAAGAGTCAGTCTTGATTCTTTAAGGGCTCTAAGGAGCTAGAGGTCAGCTTCACAGGTGGCTCCTCACCTACTCTTCTATGTGTTGGGTGGACAACACGTCTCGTCTAACTGCAGAACTGGAGAATGGGCTTTAGTGACAGTGGCACTGAAACTCGACTCAGCACTGATGGGACCCACTGGGCCTCTAGGCCTCTGAGCAAAACACATGAAGTCCACGGCAATGCCTCCAACATGAAGACAGAAAGCCCACAAACGTTACCCCTCCGAGGCCAGACTCCAGTCTGGTGAGGGCAAATCATTTCATCAATTTCCCGAGTACCATGCTAGAATTGCAGAGATGCAAAGAGCAAGACGTTCCACCTCTGACCCGGATGCGAGGACAAGAATGATGACCTCACAGGCAAGCTGGCGACAGATGCAACAGAAGGGAAGCCAACAAGTGGGACATTTGCTGTCACCCTAATGAGGGTCTGTGCTCACCCACAAGGAAAGGCAGAGGGAGGAGACCACACCACTCAGCGAAGCCCGTGGCATCAGAAGAGTGAGTGTGGCCGTAAGAGGGGACTCTGAACACCAGCACCCGGTTCTGCTGCTTCCCCTGGGAGGCTGCATCCTCTTCATCCCCAAATGCTACAGAGATGTTGCTATAAACACCAACGGGGTTGCACAGGGAGACTAGTACTGGGGTGTGCTTTTGCAGAAGAGTCCTGATACAAAGTGAAGAGGGACAAGGACACATTCAGGTAGGAAAGTCAAGGGGAGGAGGAGCCTAGGAAGCTACAAACTTTCAAGATAGCCTGGGTACAGGGGAGAGGAAGCCCCATGAGACTGTGCTGGCGCAAGGCAAAGCTCTGCCATTTATCTGCTGGATGATGTGCGGCAGGTCACCCAACCTCCCCAAGCCTTGGTTCCCTAATCTATAAAATGGGGAGAAGGGGAAGACCTGCCCCTGAATAGCTGCAGGCAGTTTCACAAAGTGGCAGTGTGCCATGTGTTTATGGGACAACACCAGTGCTGACAGCTGCTCCTATCAGTAACTAAGACAGACAAGAGGAAGCCAGGGTCAGCCCTGACTAAGGCTCTTGGAGGACCTGAGTTCTTCTTTGACGGGACCTCCTCCCCCAGCACCTCGGCCAGTCCTAAAGGCAAAGGATGAGACTAACCTGAACACCAACAGGACACTCCCTCCACATCCTCCTCAGGGCCACTTTCCTGCTCTGTCATCTCTATGCTGAGCCCGCAACACCCACCCAGCCTAGACACCTTCCAAAAACAACTCTCCTTACATGCCCTCCCGAGGACATTCAAAATCAACGCTGTGGTCAGAGCCAATGCTTCCTTGCTGTCAATGGAAGTAGAAGGATCTCTTGCCAGACTTCTAAATCGTGACAGTGGCCAATTTATGACCTCCATGCAAAACCCAGTGCTCTAAGAGGACATTCAGAGCAACCTGGCAGGGGCTGGTCCTTCTCTACCCAACAGTGAAGGTCCCAACAGTGCCTCATAGCCCTTTGATGTCCCAGGGGCATTAAAGGACTTCCAGGTACCCTTCCAGCTCCCACTGCAACCAGCTTGCACACATCTCTCCCAGGCCCCAGACTCCTGTCTCCTGGAGACAAAAAACTGTGGCTAGCAGGCCAGGAAGGGGAGACAGGACCACTGAGAACAGCCACAGTCCAAGACATGGGAGACCGTGGCACAGGGAGCCACCTAGTCCAAATTCAGTGCTAAACAACACTGAGACGCTGCAGGTGCGTGGTTTTAAGACTATGCCCTCACCCAGGCTCTAGTCCTGGGGGCAGCATCCCACCCTCCCTCGGTCAGCTGAGTGGCAGCATTATCTAGGCAGACAACTCTGGCCCAACTCTGCTGTTCACATGCTCAAGAATCTGAGCAAATCACCCCATGTCTCTGTTCCTGGTGTGTAAAATGACCCATTTGGACCAGCTGGTCCTGCAGGCCACACCAGCTTCCAGAAATTGGGCAGAAACTGGGACATGGAGAGGCGTGGGTTGTCAAAGACCCTTGAGCTGGGGGCTTGCTCAATCTCCAGCTGCCGCCTCTGGGAAGTGGAGCCTTCCTCAGCCCTGTAGTCACAGCTTCTATCCCTCCCACCTAACCTTCAGGAAGCCTCTGTGACTCAACCACTGTTCACTTCTTGCTGTTTTCCCCCTTGGGAAAAAGAGGCAGTACATGTTAGCGGCAAAGGAAGTACACACGCGCCAGACTGTCCTGGTTTAAATCCCACTTGCTGCTGAGTGTTGGCCAGTTCTTTTGCTCCTTTCCCTTAAGACCTGAGCTTTGCACACCCCCTGCTGAAGCTGCAAACCCACCACTCCATCCCTAGGATGTTCTCAGAACCCACTTTTCTCCCTGTCCCCTGGGAAGGCGGATCAGGTGAGGCTATGTAGCCATGCTAAAGCAAGAGGTCATCACACTTTTATCCCTGGCCATGGTGGTCGACGAGAGGCCAGCTCTGAATACAGAGTGTGCAGGTCCTGTGAGCCCAGGGTAGGGCTGAGGGCTGCCCCCAGCCTCCAGGAGATCTAACTTATGCTTAGCACTGCAGGTTCCTTCAGTTCGAACCGCCTGACTCTTCTAATTGATAAACAATATGTGGCCTTATTGTCCCTCGGCTTCTCTGGGGGGAGCTGTGCCTCTGGAACGGGCTGATTCGAGGTGTGCAGAAAAACGCTCAAGACATCGCGTGCAGAGAGTAAGCGACAACCATTATCAACATCCACGTGCCGCCGAGGATCAGGGAGAGGGGCTAAGGCCGGGAAGCTTCGGCCTCCGATCCCCCCTGCTCGACTCTCCTGCAGGCTGTGGGGGCACAGGGCTCCCGAGAGGAAGAAGTTTGCAACCCCCGAGCCGCTGCTCTTGCTCGCGTTCCCCTTCCCCGGAGTTCCCACTCCCAGGCGGACTCCCCCGCAGCTTCTCGGCTCGAGAACCCAAAACGGCCTGGTAATCGCGCACAGCGGGCCTCCGCGGTGCAGATTGGGCCGGGGGCGGGCGGCGGGCGGCGGGCAGCGGGCCCGGACGGCGCGGGGGCGGGCCCGCTGCGCGCGGGCGGGCAGCGGGGCGGCGCCGAGGGCCGCGTGGGGCCGGGCCGCGCACTCACCTCCGTGCGATCCGGTAGAGCAGCACGCCGGCCGCAGCACATGCCGTGACTCCGAGGCCGCCAGCCAGGCCAGCCGTAGGGCAGCGGGCTAGCAATGCGCTCACTCCCTCCATGGTTTCCCGCGCAGAAGGACTGCGGGCTTCGGCTGGGCCCGGGGCGCGGGCCACTGGGTGGACGCGGGTCGCAGGCGCGCGCCTCCTCCCGCCGTGACCTTCGCTGCTTTGTAGCCAGCGCGGGCCCGCCCCCTGACTCGGCGCGCTCCCGCCGCGCAGCCAATCGGGGCGCTGGGCGAGCCCGGGTAGGCGGGGCGCCGGCGGAAGCGGCAGCGCTAGCTCGGGCGCGCCCCCCAGCGGCCGGAGGTGAAAAGTGGCGTGCGGAAACCGGCGCCGAAGCCCCGCCCGGCGCAAGGCGCAAGAGATCAGGCTGCGTAAAGATCTTCCAACCTGCGACTAAGGGGAGCACCTGGGTTGTAAGCGACCGCCTTTCTCCCGCTAATCCTGTCTTCCTATATTGGACAGATTGTAGCCAAACCTGGGCCTATCTGCTAAGTGCTGCTTTCCCGCAAATTGTAGGCCCGTAAGCAACTGCAATGGTTAAAAAATTAGCCTTTTAGAAACAAGGACGACCATGGATGGGGACAGCCAAACTTCACAACATAATGAAACCATTAGAATGTCAGAGCTATAATTATTGGCATGGAGGAATGATACATTGTTCTTAAAAAAGCAACGTGGAGGCCAGGCGCAGTAGCTTGCGTCTATAATCCTAGCACTCTGGGAGGCCAAGGCAGGTGGATTGCTTAAGCTCACAGGTTTGAGACTACCCTGAGCCAGGGCGAGACCTAGTCTCTAAAAACAGCCGGGCGGTTGTGGCGGACGCCTGTAGTCCCAGCTACTTGGGAGGCTGAGACAAGAGAATCACTTTAGCCCAAGAGTTTGAGGTTGCTGTGAGCTATGACGCTACAGCACTCTATTACCGGTGACAAAGTGAGACTCTGTCTCAAAATAAACAAACAAAAAAACCCCAAGTAGATTGATGTTTATAATATTCAAAGTTTGAATATTTGGGGGAAGTAGAGAATGGTTAACACTACACTGCAGAGTGATCACATGATGAGCAGGATTAGAGGGGAACATTAACTGTGTTTCCTCAGTGAGCTAAATTACTAATTTAAAAAATAGAAAAAAAAAAATTTTTTTTTGAGACAGAGCCTCAAGCTGTCACCCTGGGTAGAGTGCCGTGGCATCACAGCTCACAGCAACCTCCAATTCCTGGGCTCAAGCGAGTCTCCTGCCTCTGCCTCCCTAGTAGCTGGGAGGACAGGCGCCTGCCACAATGCCTGGCCATTTTTTGGTTGCAGCCACCATTGTTGTTTTGGCTGGCCCGGGCTGGATTCGAACCCGTCAGCTCAGGTGTACATGGCTGGCGCCTTAGCCCGTTGAGCCACAGGCGCCAAGCCTAGAAAATATTTTTATCTGTATTTCAAATGTTGCAGTGTTCTGGGGCTTTTCCCATGTTTTCTGAGGTCAAGCTTCTAAGTTCTCTGTGGGTTGTGATGGGTCCAGAGCAAATGTTGTCTTTGTTCCTACCAGCGGTTCATCTGTCCCCATTGTGATCAGGCACATTCACTGGCTGGGGAAGGAGCTACTGGGAGAGTGAAAGGACCCAACCAAACAACCTAGATGACTGGGCTCTGGACGGGACTTCCGCTTTCTTGGAAGTGAGGGTCCAAGCCGAAGCCTTTCCAATTGTAGTCTTTTTTTTCTTAGACAGAGACTCAAGCTGTTGCCCTGGGTAGTGCTGTGGCATCACAGCTCACCGCAACCTCTAACTCCTGTGTTCAAGCGATTCTCCTGCTTTCGCCAACCAAGTAGCTGGGACTACAGCTACCCATCACAACGCCCGGCCATTTTTCGGTTGCAGCCGTCATTGTTGTTTGGCAGGCCAGGCTGCATTCGAACCCACCAGCTCAGGTATATGTGGCTGGCGCCTTAGCAGCTTGAGCCACAGGCTCCAAGCTCCAATTGCAGTCTTTTTTTTTTTTTTTTTGAGACACAGCCTCAAGCTGTCACCCTGGATAGAGTGCTGTGGCATCACAGCTCACAGCAACCTCCAATTCCTGCGCTCAAGCGAGTCTCCTGCCTCTGCCTCCCAAGTAGCTGGGACCACAGGCGCCCACCACAACACCCGGCCATTCCTTGGTTGCAGCTGTCATTGTTTGGCGGGCCTAGGCTGGATTCGAACCTGCCAGCTCAGGTGTACGTGGCTGGCGCCCTAGCCCGTTAAGCCACAGGCACCGAGCTCCAATTGCAGTCTTGATGCTTGGACCCGCCATGAGCAGATGGAGGAATAACCTTGCATAGCTTCCCTCAGACCCTGCGCACTGTAACCATCATTGCCTTTCCAAGAAAGATTCAGTGTTTGCATGTCCCACTCGAAGGACTCTCTTCTAATGTATGTGCCAGTTCCTTCACATGCACTATTAGTTTAAGTGCACCTTGATTAGTAGCGCCACTTGTGTACTTGTAATTCTTAAACTGAATGAATTGTTGCCATTGCACTGTGGAATGAAAGTGTTTGCCATTACACAGTGCTGGGCATACACTGGGTATGGGGTGAGTTTTAAAAGGGGTAATGTGAGGCCAGTCATGGTGGCTGATGCCTGTAATCCCAGCACTTGGGAGGCCAAGGCGGGTGGATTGCCTGAGCTCACAGGTTCAATACCAGCCTGAGCCAGATCGAAACCCCATCTTTAAAAAATAGCCAGGCTTTGTGGTGGGTGCCTGTTGTTCCAGCTACTTGAGAAGCTGAGGCAAGAGGATCACTTGAACCCAAGAATTTGAGGTTGCTGTGAGCTAAGATGCCATGGAACTCTACCCGGGGGGACCAAGTGAGACTCTTGTCTCAAAAAAAAAAAAAAAAAGGTGTAAGTATTCATATGTATGTGCACATATAACTACTTAAAAATAAAGAAATCCAAATGACTAAGAAAAAAATCCAACAAGCCCCTTTATCACTTCTTTCCTGCTTATTTTCTTCTCATTTTTGGTGTTCAAGTTTCTTTTGTTTCAATGTCCTGGTGCAAGAGAAGCCAAGAACTAAATTATACTAGGTCAACATCACAGTTACCCATTTAATAATCCATCCGTGAAAATTAAGCAATCAGGCGCCTGTGGCTCAATGGGCTAAGGTGCCAGCCACGTACACCTGAGCCGGCCCAGGCCCGCCAGACAACAATGATGGCTGCAACCAAAAAATGGCCGGGTGTTGTGAGGGATGCCTGTGGTCCCAGCTACTTGGGAGGTGGAGGCAGGAGGCTCGCTTGAGTCCAGGAATTGGAGGTTGCTGTGAGCTGTGATGCGAGGGCACTCTATCCAGGGTGACAGCTTTAGGCTATTTAAAAAAAAAAAAAAAAAAAAAAAAAAAAATTAAACCTAAATTTACAACCTAGCATTACCACTGCTGAGAATCTACTACCCTAGAGAAGTAAAACATATGTCCACACAAAGACTTGTATATGAATGTTTATAGCAGCACTATTCATAATACCATAATACTGGAGCAACCCAAAAGGCCATCAGCTGGTGAATGGATAAATAAAATTTGGTATATCCATAACCATAGAATACTTTCCAGCAATAATAAGAAGGCAGTATTTATATAGTAAATCTCAAAAACATTATGCTAAGTGAAGAAGCCAGACACAAAGGATCATATAAGTCTTTTTATATGAAATACTCAGAAAAGGTGAATTTAGACAGAAAGTAGATTACTGGATACCTGGGCTGGAATCGTGGGAAGGAGGAGTGACTACAAATTGGTATAAAGGATCTTTTTGAGATAGAAATATTCTGAATTTGAATGTTGATCATGGTTGTACAATATTTGGTAAAAGTCATTGAATGAGACACTTCAAGTAGATGAATTTAATGAAATGTAAATTATACCTTAACAAAACCTTAAAGCTAAAATGTGGTCTCAGGAACAGTAGTATCAGCATCTCCATTGAATTTCCTAGAAATGCAAATTCTCAGCTCCAGTTAAACTGAAGCATTGGGTGCAGGTCCCCAGCAACCTGTGTTTTAACAAACACCAGCTGATTCTGATACAGGCTCAAGTTTGAGAATTACTGTTTTAGAATCAAGCATAGTTAAATGGAGATGTGGTATTTGTTGGTACAGTTTGTGTACATTCAATCTACCCTGATCCTGTAACTGTAGGAAAGGTTTGAATTAAGGGCTGATCTAGTAGAGTTAAGGGAAATTACAGGGCAATGAGAATAAAAATAAACAGACCTTTCATGTTCTTGATACATCCCCATGAGAAGCTTTATGATTGTGTTGTTTGTGTACCACATATGTTAGTAAATTCCTGTGTTCTTTTTTGGCTTGCTCTTATTTAAAAAACATAGTATAAACAGATTAGTTTGCCATAACGACAGTGGAAGTTTAGATCCTTGAAAGGAGTTATTTCTCATAAATATTTACACAGTATAAGATAGCAGAGCCAGAAATGTGCAGTGATCCCCCAAAAGTAAAGATCTGACTATAGATAAAGAAGTAAATGGAGCAGCTGGCTGAACTGAACAACTCATTCTCCCTCCATCTGTTCAGTGTACTTTAAAAGCTGTGATTAGAAAAGCGGTTGATCTAGGAGTGGTCTTATACATAGAATGTGCTTTCAGAAATTGTTTTTAGCAAAGAAAATTCTGAAGCAATTCTGAAGGTTTAGGCTGCTCCAGAATAGAGCTTGGAGTTCCAAACTGGAGGCTGCTGGTTGGTGAATATTGTAGATGAAATTTGTAGATAAGGTCTTCTTTTACTAGGGGCAATGGTGATGACTTCTGATGAGGTATAAGTTCACTTCAGAGGGAAGTAAAGTTTGTAGAAGAAAGGATAAAACAGTTGTAAGAGAGGGAAGAAAAGGAGGCATGAGAAATGGCATGTAAACCAATGAATATGTGTCATATCCTAGTAAAGCTCACTGAAATCATTAATATTACAATTTAGAAGAATATTGAGGAACCATTCTTCTAAAACATTATGCAGCTGAGGTAAAGAACTACGTTATTGGTTGCTGGTAAAGTATATCTCTGCTTCTCTCTTTCTAATTATTACTACATGTTTACTTCTCAGTGTCTCTTTCACTTTGTTTCTTTTCTGTTTGTTTGGAGTTTTATTTTAGTTGTTCTTTTAAAAATCTTTTAATATTCAGCATTTATATAATTGGATATATTAGTAAAATATTAGAATATTATCTCCTCTAAGTTGGTCATTTCAGTTCTTTCATTATTGGATGGATGATGTAAGAGTAGAATAATTTGCAATAAGTTGTATTGTAAAAAAAAAATTATGACATAGCAATCTAGATTTCTTATATTTATTGCAGACAAATTCCCAAAGATGTATTTAAGCTAAAAAATATAGGAGTGGTAAAAAAAGAAAAGTAAATGAAGCCATCTTCACTTTTGGCAAAAAAAATTTTTTAGTAGTTATAATTCTCTGTGTAATTCTTATATATGTATCTGAACAGAATTGCAGTTGAAAAAAGAATAATTACAGATAATCTATTATGTGTAAATAAAACCTGATTACATAAGAATTGATAGTTTTGGAGTTAATTGTAAAAATCAAGGGAAACATACTTTTGGCTGTGTTTGGGAGGGTTATAGGTATGTTGCCATACCATGTTTTTTTTAAGTCAATGTACCTCAAAATGTTGACCAAAGAATAATTTTACTTACAAAATCAGAATAGTGTTTATCCCCTGTCCTCCTAGGTTTTGTATTAATATCTTGTTAGTAATGAACGTGGAGTGTTTATAGTCCTGCTACAAACAGCAGTTTGCCACAGTGTTCCTGGTTTGTTTTTTTTTTTTTTGCTGTTTTTGGCCGGGGCCGGGTTTGAACCCGCCACCTCCTGTATATATGGGGCCAGTGCCCTACTGACTGAGCTACAGGCGCCACCCAGTGATCCTGTTTTTGAACCTGCTGCTGCTTGTCCCAGAATCAACTGCATCATCTGACCTTTACCTAGCCCAGTGATGGCATCTGAAGATATCATTGTTTTCTTACCTCAGTAAAAGGAATTTAAATGTAACATTTTGATTCATTGTGGCACATTGTAGCAGGTCAGTATCATTGTGAACAAAAACCAGTGTTGCTGAGTAGCAAAACCAGATTTTGGGTTAGATATTATTGTTTATTGCCTAGAAAGATAGGTAGCCTAGTGGATTGAGCAACCCAAACACCAAATTAAAGTTCTGTTTGGTAGTTACTAATTCAGGTCTATTTTTCTTAGGTTTCTTTGTAAAATACATATTTCTAATATTGTATGGGCCACTGAAGGAAAAGTAGCCAAGGGAATTCTATTCTGTTGATACACTGCTATTATGGGTAAGATGTGATAGGATGTTTGTCTGAGATTATAGTTAGGTCCTCTGGTTGGTAATCTTTTCAAGTTTTCCCAGGCTAGTTATGGATTTTCTGTGTGATAATTGTGCCACTGCTAGACTTGTTCTCTTTGGAAAATGCTCATCTTTTTTGAGGATAATTTAGGATTTTTTTTTTTTTTTAGGTTTTGGCTGGGGCTGGGTTTGAACCCGCCACCTCCAGCATATGGGGCCGGTGCCCCTACTCCTTTGAGCCATAGGCGCCACCAATAATTTAGCCTTTAAAAATTTTTTTTAACTCGTAATTGTTTGTAACTAGTCTTCCACCAGATGGGGCTAGTGTTACGTACCTGAAGCTAAACTCCTTGGAAATAATGAAGTTGTATATTTTCTTACTCTGTTTCTGTCTTTATCTATTTCTGCTTCACCATGTTTTACTTTAGTGTTTTTTTCCTACACACTACTTTCCTGGTATATATCTTCATCACTTCTCATCTTTTGTGGATAGTGAGCTGATTGTGCCTTGGTGATCATGAAGGATAAATGGGAGATGGATTCAGGACTTTGTGTGTATAAAGACAAAGTAAAATTTAAAGATAAATCATGTATACTTATACAATTTTTCATCATTCATACACTACTATTTTGCCTGTAAATAAAAAATGAGAACTTACTCTTTTTTTTTTGCTTAGCTGTTATTCTTTTATGTATCCTGACAGTATTGTAAAATGTTACTGTTACCATCTTCATGTACCAAAAAATGATACATTTACCCAGATTTAAGTTGAGAATAACTTAACTATAAAGGAAGTTTGGTAAAATTTTTCTAAAAGCTTGCCATTTTCTAATATCAAATTTCCTGATCAATTAATAATTATGCCTAAATTTTAAGCTTTTTCTGATTACAAATATTAACATTATTATTGTAGAAAAATTTAAAGAAACAAGAATACAATTAAAGGAATATTTTGTGGTTAAGTACTATTAACATTATACTATGTAAAAGTTTATAATGCACAATCCTGTGTATATTAATATTTTTAAACTATCAAAATCTGTTTCATGGTATTATAACCAGTTTTTTTCTCTTAATAATTTATCAGAAATATTTTACATGGGATCAAGATATTTTACAGTAATAATACTGGTTCAGAAAGAATGTACATTTATGTGAATTGATCTAATTTTTAAATTACTTTCCAAGAGTTCTACAGTTGAGATATCTTAACAGTATATGATTTTGCGTACTTTTCTGTATCCTCTTCATTGCCAGATCAGTTAAAAGTGATGAGATTTTGTTCTTTTAAAACTCCCTGAAGTGATAATTTATTGTTAAATAAATTTAATGTTGCTTTGATATTTTCTTAGAAATAAACTGCTTTAAGTATTACATTTTAAAGATCCTCTACTTGTGGTGATTTGGTTTTTGGCATTGTCTCCTATTCATAAAATACAAACCAACTATTCTTTTAGACTTCAGAATGGGTTATCTCATATGCAAAGAATTAAGATTTTTTTCAAAGAGATGTTGGTTAATATTTTTATTGTTTTTTATCATTTATTGAGAAACTGAGGCCAAGTTAACCTCTCTTGATATGAATGTTTCTCAATCTAAAAGTTAAGAAGAGTGGCTTATAGGTAAATAATTTTGAAAACATCAGTCAAATAAGCTAGGCATTTGGTATAGTAGCTATTTAATACATATTTTGTGATAGAAGGAAAGAAAAGAAGGGGCTAGGTATTAATAGAGCCTGAGGGACAGTGCCTATGGCTCAGTGAGTAGGGCGCCAACCCCATATACTAAGGGTGGCGGGTTCAACCTAGCCCCAGCCAAACTGCAACAAAAAATAGCTGGGCATTGTGGTGGGTGCCTGTGGTCCCACGTACTCTGGAGGCTGAGGCAGGAGAATTGCCTAAGCCCAAGAGCTGGAGGTTGCTGTGAGCAGTGAGGCAACAGCACTCTACAGAGGGCGATAAAGTGAGACATTGTCTCAAAAAAAAAAAAAAAAATAGAGCCTGAGGATTATTAGTATACTTTTGTAAAGAATTAAAAACATGGTAGTAGGGCGGCTCCTGTGGCTCAGCGAGTAGGGCGCCGGCCCCATATACCGAAGGTGGCGGGTTCAAGCCTGGCCTCGGCCGAACTGCAAAACAAAAAAATAGCCGGGCGCTGTGGCGGGCGCCTGTAGTCCCAGCTACTTGGGAGGCGGAGGCAGGAGACTCGCTTGAGCCCAGGAATTGGAGGATGCTGTGAGCTGTGATGCCACAGCACCCTATCCAGGGTGACAGCTTGAGGCTCTGTCTCAAAAAAAAAAAATAGTCATTTTTTTTGTGGGGCATTGTGGTGGGCACCCATAGTCCCCGCCACTTGGGTGGCTGAGGCAAGAAAATCTACTTGAGTCGAAGAGTTTGAGGTTGCTGTGAGCTGTGACACCATGGCATTGTACTGAGGGGTGACAAAGTGAGACTCTCTCTCAAAAACAAACAAACAAAAAAACAAATATTGCAATTAAGAAGTACATATGCTATACTGAAAAATTCCTTAGAAGCTCTTGGCAGTGCTGGATCAAAGCAAAGAGAAAAATCAGTGAGCTCGAAGACCAACTATTGGTAAACACACAAAGTAAAGAAATAAGATGAAAAAGAATGCGGATCTGCCTACAACATATAGAAAATTACTCGAGGTAATAGACCAAGTTTAAGAATGACTGGTGTTCAAGAGGGAGTAGAGCAAGAACAAAGGATGGAAAGCTTATTCAAAGAAATAGTAACAGAAAATTTTCCAAATCTTGAGAAAGAGATAAATATCTAGGTGCAGGAAGGTGAGAGAACACCAAACAGATTCAACCAAATATAAAACTATCCCAAGCATGTAATAATCAAATTTTCAAACTATCCCTGGATATAATAAAACTCTGAAAGGCAAAAAAGAGGGTCCTAAAAGCAGCAAGAGAAAACCATATCAAGGGTTTGTAAACATGTAAAAGAACTCCAAATCATCTGGCAACAGACCAGTTTTTTTTTTTTTTCTGAGACAGCTTTAAGCTGTCACCCTGGGTAGAGAGCTCTGGCATCACAGCTCACAGCAACCTCCCAATTCCTGGGTTCAAGTGATTTTCCTGTCTCCGCCTCCCAAGTAGTGGGGACTATAGGCACCCGCCACAACACCCGGCTATTTTTTGGTTGCAGATGTCATTTTTGTCAGGCCAGGGCTGGATTGGAACCCGCCAGCTCAGGTGTATGTGGCTGGCGCCTTAGTCGCTTGAGCCACAGGCACCAAGCCAGGCAACAGACTTCTTGATAATGCCATGCAGACTGAGAGGGAGTGGAATGACATTTTGAAAGTGCTAAAAGAAAAATAAAAAACTCGACCATCTAAGAATGCTATGTACAGCAAAGCTATCCTTTAAACATGGAGATAGAAAGACAAAAGCTGAAAGATTTACTACTGCCTTCCCTCCCCTGCCCCAGAGGCTTTCTCTTTCACCTAGGCTGGGATGCAGTAGTGTTGTAATATCCCACTGCAGCCTTTAACTCCTGTCCTCCAGTGATCCTCCTGGTCTACTCTCCCAAGTAGCTGGGACTACAGGTGTGTGCCGTCATGTTCAGCTAATTTTTTCTTTCTTTTTTTTGTTTTTTGAGACAGGCTCATTCTATCGCCCAGGGTAGAGTACCATGGTTTTATAGCTCACAGCAACCTCAAACCCTTGGGCTTGAGGAATCCTCTTGCTTCAGCCTCCTGAATAGCTGGGACTACATGTGCCTGCCATAATGCCTGGCTAGTTTTTTTCTATTTTATTAGAGATGGGGTCTTGCTCTTATTCAGGCTGGTTTGAACTCAGCTCAAGCAATCCACGTGCCTCAGCCTCTCAGAGTGTTAGGATAACAGGCATGAGCCACCTCACCTGGCCACTTTTTTCTATTTTTAGCAGAGTCAGGGTCTTGTGCTTGCTCAGGCTAATCTCAAAAGTCCTGATGTCAAGCATTCCTCCCACCTCAGCCTCTCAGAGTGCTGGGATTATATGCCTGGCCACCAGAGTTGTCTTTTTTTCTTTTCTTTCTTTAATTTTTTCTTCTTTTTTTAACTCTGATGTTTATAGCAGCACAGTTAACCTTTTTTTCCCCTTTCTGTTTATCTTTATTTTTTATTTATTTTTTTTATTTTTAGAGACAGAATCTTACTTTATCACCCTCGGTCGAGTGCCGAGGCGTCACACAGCTCACAGCACCCTCCAAATCCTGGGCTTAGGCGATTTTCTTGCCTCGGCCTCCCAAGTAGCTGGGACTACAGGTGCCTGCCACAACACCCGGCTCTTTTTATCTTTTTTTTTTTTGAGATAGTGTCTCACTCTGTTGCCCTAGGTAGACTGCAAGAAGTTCTTTAGTCTGAAAGTAAAAAAAAGAATAATGTGTAAAAAGAAAAGATTTGAGGCTTGGCACCTGTGGCTCAGTAGCTAGGGTGCTCGCCACATACACCAGAACGGGCAAGTTTGAATCCAGCCCAGGCCTGCCAAACAACAATGATGGCTGCAAGCACAACATAGCCTGGCGTTGTGGTGGGTGCCTGTAGTTCCAGCTACTTGGGAGGTGGAGGCAGGAGAATCACTTGCGCCCAGGAGTTGGAGGTTGCTGTGAGCTGTGATGCCACAGCACTCTACCCAGGGCCATAGCTTGAGGCTCTGAAAAGAGAGACAACATAAAAATGTGAAAATTGAGACAACGTAAAGTGAAAATGTGAAATGGATGGAGTTTTTTTTTTTTTTTTTGCAGTTTTTGGCTGGGGCTGGGTTTGAACCCACTACCTCCTGTGTTCTAGACCATCTTGAGCTGGAGTGAGCCAGATTGAGACCTCGTCTCTACCCAAAAAAGCTGGGCATTGTGGCAGGTACCTGTAGTCCCACCTACTTGGGAGGCTAAGGGCAAGAGAATCACTAAAGGAAGAAAAGAAAAAAAAAAAAAAGCAACAAAACAGGGCAGCGCCTGTGGTTCAAAGGAGTAGGGCACTGGCCTCTTATGCTGGAGGTGGTGGGTTCAAACCCAGCCCTGGCCAAAAACTGAAAAACAAAAACAAAAACAAAAAACTTCAAACTAAGATGAGTGATAGCCAGTTGAAAGCAAAATTTAAAAAAAAAAGTAATTAAAAATAGTGGTTGCAGTGCCAGCTACATATACTGAAGCTGGCAGGTTTAAGCCTGGTCCAGGCCTGCTAAAACAATAATGACAACTGCAACAAAAGAAAAATAGCTGGGCATTGTGGCCAGCACCTGTAGTCCCAGAGCAACATAATGAGACTCTGTTTCAAAAAAAAAAAAATAGAATATACTTACTGTGGTTTGAACTTTTTTTTTTTTTTTTTTTTTTGAGGCAGCAACCTCATACTCCTGGGCTCAAGTGAGTCTCTTGCTTTAGCCTCCTGAGTAGCTGGGACTACAAGATACAGTCACAGCCACAACACCTGGCTATATTAGAGATGGGGGTCTTGCTCTTGCTCAGGCTGATCTTGAACCCATGAGCTCAGGCAGTCCACCTGCCTCAGCCTCCCAGAGTGCTAAGCCACCACCCTGGCCTGAGCTTCTGTTGAAAATAATTAATCTTTAAAAAGTTTTCTAGCACACCTAAGAGCCTCTCGCAGCACACTAGTTGCTGTGGCACACCAGTGGAAAATTATTGATAACAGAGAATGTCAATAAAAAGAAAAGCCTAGGACTTACTGGCTTTATTGCTGTGTTCTATTAAACATTTAAAGAACTAATACCCAATTCTACTCAAACTCTTCCAAGAAAAAAAAAAGAGGATATAGTTTTTCATTATACATATTATAATCTATCAAAAAGTTTGTTATTCTTAGAACAACTCCTTAAAATTTTTTTTTGACAGGTGATAAACTTTATTACATAAATTAGCATCAACTACCCTAAAGTAAAAAAAAAAAAAAATATTTGCAGCACCCATGTTTATGTTTAGAATTAAAGTCTTTATCATTTAAAGAACTACTAAAAATCATTAAGTAAAGAGTAAAGAAATTTGCAGGAAAAAGGGAAAGAACAGATAGCTTAAAAATACACAAACAGGCTCAGCGCCTGTGGCTCAACAGGCTAAGGCACCAGCCACGTACACCTGAGCTGGCGGGTTTGAATCCAGCCCAGGCCCACCAAACAATGACAGCTGCAACCAAAACAATGGCCGGGCGTTGTGGTGGGCACCTAT
Organism: Arctocebus calabarensis; assembly: GCA_963573935.1. Lineage (NCBI taxonomy): Eukaryota > Metazoa > Chordata > Mammalia > Primates > Lorisidae > Arctocebus > Arctocebus calabarensis. Next base: position 15,000 of record CAUYON010072478.1, on the reverse strand, counting down.
AGTCCCAGCTACTTGGGAGGCGGAGGCAGGAGACTCTCTTGAGCCCAGGAATTGGAGGTTGCTGTGAGCTATGATGCCAAGCACTCTATCCAGGGTGACAGCTTGAGGCTCTGTCTCAACAACAACAAAAAAAAATTTGCTATTTTGTTCCTATGTCTTTTTTTTTTTTTGTAAAGACAGAGTCTCACTTTATCGCCCTCGGTAGAGTGCCATGGCGTCACACAGCTCACAGCAACCTCCCACTCCTGGGCTTAGGCGATTCTCTTGCCTCAGCCTCTTGAGTAGCTGGGACTACAGGCACCCACCACAACGCCCGGCTATTTTTCTGTTTTGCAGTTGGCCGAGGCCGGGTTTGAACCTGCCACCTTTGATATATATATGGGGCCGGCGCCCCACTTGGTGAGCCACAGGCGCCGCCCTTTTTTTTTTTTTTTGAGTCTCACTATGTCACTCTCAGTAGAGTGCAGTGGCATAACAGCTCACAGCAACCTCAAACTCTTGGGCTTAAATGATTCTCTTGCCTCAGCCTCCCAAGTGGAGGGACTATAGGCACCTGGCACAATGCTTGACTATTTTTGTTGTTGTTGTAGTAGTTGTCGTTGTTTAGCAGGCCTGGACTGGGTTCAAACCTGCCAGCCCTGGTGTATGTGGCCGGCACCCTAACACCTGAGCTATGGACACTGAGCCTGTTCCTGTGTCTTTACTATCGTTGGTACTTCAATAAGTTTTTGGTGTTCTCAAGTTTTATCTAAGAGGATAACTGTTAAGATGGAACATAAATCCAAATTCTCTATTTCATTTTCCTCTTAGACATGAATCATACAAAACTCAGTATAGAGCTATGTTTGTGATGAATTGCTCTGTTAACAAAGAGGAGGTTCTAAGATACAAAGCCTCAGAGAACAGGAAGAAAAGGCGGAGCCATAAGAAGATGAGGTCTAACCATGCAGATGCTGCCGAGCAGCCACAGACAGAAGTGGAGGAAATCTATCACCCCGTCGTGTGCACCGAATGTTCCACTGAAGTGGCAGTCTACGACAAGGACGAAGTCTTTCATTTTTTCAATGTTTTAGCAAGCCATTCCTAAACAACACAGATGGCTTTTAATTGCCCAATACTGTATATAAGATAAGTATGGACAGTTATTTTCCTCCTGCCTATTCCTATCATTAAGTGACATTGTGTTGTTATTTGAGGAAGCAGTATTTTTATGTTCATGAAAGAGAACAGTTACCAACCTTCATATCTCCTGCCCTTCTTTTTCTTTCCCTTAATTTTCCCCCAATATTGATGGGATTGATTATTCATTCCCTTTTTGATGAACATTTGTAAACCATGGGGCTTATTATTTATTAAAGCTCTTTAGAATTAAATATTCTGGAGTTATAAGTAGTCTTTGTTTCTGGGTATTATTATTTATTTATTTATTTATTTATTTTTCATTGTCCTTCCTTGTAGTGATTCTTGGTGCCAGTTGCCTCCCAAGTAGCTGAGATTACAGGCGCCACGGCCCGGCGGTGTTCTTTCCTGGTAGTAGGGTCTTTTTACTCTGGTTCATTCATGCTTATGCTGGTCTCGAACTCTGTGAGCACTGGAAATCCACCCACCTCGGCCTCCCACTGTGCTGGGACTACAGGTGTGAGCCACCACGCCTGGCCTTATTTTGGATATATCTTTGGTGTGATTAAACTGTTCTTGAATTGTTTATATTGTTTTTGCTAAGATATATCTTTATTTCCTCCCCCCACCACATGATGGAGTGAGAGTATTTAGTTACTGTAAAAACTGCATGGAGTATTTTCAGATGCTTTGAGTAATACAGGTACTTCCCTAAAACGATTGTACTTATGAAAATTCTAAGTTCAATGAATGTACATTTTTTGTTTTGTTTTGTTTGTTTTGCAGTTTGGCCGAGGCCAGGTTTGAACCTGCCACCTTGGATTTATGGGGCTGGCGCTCTACGCACTGAGCCACAGGCACTGCCCTCAATGAATGTACATTTTAAAATAGAAATTTGTAGTGAGAGAGAGCACCCCCTCACCTACTTGAAAATCCTGTTGCCACCTCTTGTGCTAACTACTCCTTCAGTTATAAGTAACTACCCAATACATATTTTTTGGTATTAGTAATATACAATATAGTAATAGTATAGTATAGAAATGTAATACAAAATATAAAAGTCTTCAGTGGCAGCTTGGGGGGAAATTGCATTGTAGGCATCTGTACATTTTTCATTTTTTTTTATTTTTTTATTTTCTAGATGCCATTTAAATAATTTTATTTATTTATTTATTTATTTTGAGACAGAGCCTCAAGCTATCACCCTGGATAGAGTGCCGTGGCCTCACAGCTCACAGCAACCTTCAATTCCTGGGCTCAAGCGAGTCTCTTGCCTCTGCCTCCCAAGTAGCTGGGACTATAGGCGCCCGCCACAACACCTGGCCATTTTTTTTTTTTTTTTGGTTGCAGCCATCATTGTTGTTTGGCGAGCCCAGGCTGGTTTCGAACCCACCAGCTCAGGTGTACGTGGCTGGCACCTTAAGACCGCTGAGCCACAGGTGCCGAGCCAATTTTATTTTATTTTTATTTTTTTATTTTTTAGGCTCAGGTGCCTTTTTTTTTTATTGTTGGGGATTCATTGAGGGTATAAGAAACCAGGTTACACTGGTTTTGTTGGGTAAAGTCCCTCTTACAATCGTGTTTTGTCCCCCAAAGGTGTGGCACACACCAAGACCCCACCCCCCTCGCTCCTTCCCTCTCTCTGCTCTTCCTTTCCCCACCCCTCCCTCATTCTTTCTCTCTTTGCTCTCCCCTTCCCTCACCCCCCCCATGTGAATAATTGTCATTAATTGTCTTCATATCAAACTTGAGTACATGGGAGTCTTGCTTCTCCATTCTTAAGATGATTTACTAAAAATGATGTGTTCCACTTCCATCCAGGTTAATACAAAGGCTGTAAAGTCTCCATTTATTTTTAATGGCTGAATAGTATTCCATAGTGTACATATACCATAGCTTGTTAATCCATTCCTGGATTGGTGGGCATTTAGGTTGTTTCCACATTTTGGCGATTGTAAATTGAGCTGCAATAAACAGTCTAGTGCAAGTGTCCTTAAGATAAAAGGGCAGGATCAAATGGGAGGTCTAGCTTGAGTTCTTTGAGAGTTCTCCATACATCCTTCCAAAAAGTTAGTATCAGTTTGCAATCCCACCAGCAGTGTAAAAGTGTTCCCTTCTCTCCACATCCACACCAGCATCTGCAGTTTTGAGATTTTGTGATGTGGGCCATTCTCACTGGAGTTAGATACATTTTTCATTTTTTAAAAGAATGACAAGATCTGGACTGTTTCCAAAAAAAAAAACATTAGAAAACTTAGAGTCCTCTTACTATTCTAACAGAGAAGAATAATAAAGTAGAAAGTAGCCAGGAAATGTGTTTTAACTCAGGTTCTGCCATGCCAATCTTGGGAAAATCTCTTACTTGGCGGTCTAGTTTTCTCATTTATAAAGGAAAGTACTGGATTACCATAGTTATTACCCACATAGGCTAGAGCCCAACAAAGCTTGAAGGGGACCTCTGTATATTCCATAAGGGAAAAGCATCCTTCCCACCTTCTCACCTTCTGTGCTTTCTACAAGCTATGTGTAAAGAGATCTGGAACCAGTGATGGTATGTTTGTATGCATGGGGTAGAGTCAAAAATTATAGTTTCTATGGAATCTCTAATGTCTTTATAGCTAGAGTATTTGATAATTGTTCTAATATATAGATATGTAAGGCCAGGCATGGTGGCTCACGCCTGTAATCCTAGTACTCTGGGACGCTGAGGCGGGTGGATTGCCTGAGTTCACAGATTTGAGACCAATCCAAGCCAGAGTGAGACCCCATCTCTAAAAATAGCCAGGCGTTGTGGGTGGATACCTGTAATCCTAGCTACTTGGGAGGCTGAGGCAAGAGAATTGCTTGAGCCCAAGAGTTGGAGGTTGCTGTGAGCTGTGACACCATGGCACTCTACTAAGGGTGATAAAGTGAGACTCTGTCTCAAAAAAAAAAAAATACCCGATTGGAAACAATATATGTATACTTTAAAACAATGTTTTAACTTACTGTTAGATGATACAGAATAACACTGAGAGTGTATTTATTGTAACCTTGTGTTTGCCATATTGTAGCTTTGCAAGATCTCCTGGGTTATTGTCATGGCAAATCCCACTTTCTACCTAGATTTCACAACCATCCCTTTATTGTACTCTCATCTTCACTTCCAGTGGCAGGTTCCAGTGGTCTTACACATAAAAATCTCTTGGAGCAGGCGGTTCCTATGGCTCAGTGGGTAGGGTGCCGGCCCCATATATCAAGGGTGGAAGGTTCAAACCCAGCCTTGGCCAAACTGCAACAAAATATAGCCGGGTGTTGTGGCTGGCGCCTGTGGCTCAGTGAGTAGGGTGCCCGCCCAATATACCAAGGGTGGTGGCTTCAAACCTGGCCCTGGCCAAACTACAACAAAAAATAGCCTAGTGTTGTGGCAGGCGCCTGTAGTCCCAGCTACTCAAGAGGCTGAGGCAGGAGAATTGCCTAAGCCCAGGAGCTGGAGGTTGCTGTGAGCTGTGACGCTACAGCACTCTACTGAGGGTGACAAAATGAGACTCTGTTTCAAAAAAAAAAATCTCTTGGAGCAGATGCTGAAAGGCATGTTGTTGGGGCCTTATTTTGATAATGTGACTATAGTAAAAGTGAGACAGGAAATCATAGTGTACAAAATATGTAATTTGTGAAAATAACATAAAGAGGAGAGAGCGAGCTGTATAGGAACTGAATTTTATATGCCATTTAAGCTGATTGATAAATTTTGTTTTATTTAAAAAATTTTTTTTCTTTTTTTTTGAGACAAGAGTCTCACTTTGTTGCCCTCTGTAGAGTGCTGTGGCATCATATCACAGCTCACAGCAACCCCAAACTCTCGGGCTTAAGCAATTATCTTGCGTCAGCCTCCCAAATAGCTGGGACTACAGGCACCCGCCACAATGCCTGGCTATTTTTTTGAGGTGGGGTTTTGCTCTTGCTCATACTAGTCTCGAACTTGTGAGCTCAGGCAATCCACATGCCTTGGCCTCTCAAGTGCTGGGATTACAGGTGTGAGCCACTGTGCTGGCCTCCCTGGCTATTTTTTTAAAGATGGGGGTCTCACTCTTGCTCAGGCTGGTCTCGAATTCTTGAGATCAGGCAATCCACTAGCCTTGGTTTCCCAGAGTGCTAGGATTACAGATGCGAGCCACTGCACCCAGCCTAAGCTGATTGGTATTAATTCAAGCTAGTTTGTTTTAAATTTAAAATGACAATTGTAATCACCAGAGTAACCATGAAGATGTTACAAGAAGAAAATTAAAATGCTCCAAGAATAGACTGTATTATAAAACATAAAACTGTACAACTATTGATGTCCTTTGAACTTAAAAAAAAAAATCCTTGAGACCTGGCACCTATAGCCCAGTAGTTAGGGCGCCAGCCACATGTGTTGGCCACATGCATCGAGGCTGGTACATTCAAACCCAGCCCAGGCCTGCTAAACAACAATGACAACTGCAACAATAAAGAAAAATAGCCAAGCATTGTGGTGGGTGCCTGTAGTCCCAGCTACTTGGGAGGCTGAGGCAAGAGAATCGCTTAAGCCTAAGAGTTTGAGGTTGCTGTGAGCTGTGATGCCAAAGCACTCTACCATGGGCGACAAAGTGAGACTTTGTCTAAAAAAAAAAAAAAACTTGGATATAAGGATTTACTTTAGGAAATTGGTGGCCAGCACAGTAGTTTTGGCTTGAAGCAGAGAGAGGGTTGTGAATGTTTTTCCACCTCAATTTTTAAGCATAGCTTAATGCATAGCTTTAATGCATAGTTCTGCTTTGTTTTCTTAGGATTCTATCTACCATGTGATTACATCTGAGATTATTCAACAATCTCTGCATTACTTTACAGCATAGCCTTCTCACATTTTGTAACAAAATGTTTTTCTCTTTGTGTTAATTAACAGCTACACATGTAACTCTAAAGGACCAGTTGTAGCATTATTATTCTGTCTCTTTTTTTAAATGGAGCATAAATTGGGAGGCACCTGTGGCTCAGTGAGTAGGGCGCGGCCCCATATACCCAGGGTGGCAGGTTCAAACCCGGCTCCAGCCAAACTGCAACAAAAAAATAGCCAGGTGTTGTGGCAGATGCCTGTAGTCCCAGCTACTCGGGAGGCTGAGGCAAGAGAATCACCTAAGCCCAAGAGCTGGAGGTTGCCATGAGCTGTGATGCCACGGCACTATAATTAAGAGTGACAAAGTGAGACTCTGTCTCTAAAAAAAATAAAAAAATAAAAAATAGGCTCTGCACCTGTGACTCAATGGGCTAAGGTGCCAGCCACATACACCTCAGCTAGCAGGTTCAAATCCAGCCCAGGCCTGCCAAACAACAATGGTGGCCACAACCAAAAAATGGCCTGGCTACTTGGGAGGCAGAGGCAGGAGACTCACTTCAGCCTAGGAATTGGAGGTTGCTGTGAGCTGTGATGCCACTGCACTCTATCCAGGGTGACAGCTTGAGGCTCTGTCTCAAGCAAAAAAAAATAATAATAAAATAAATAAAAAATAATAACTAAATGGAGCATAAATTAATTAATATTTAAATAAAATGTAATAAACACAGACCTGGACTTATAGTGCTGATCTTACTAAAGCTAATTGTTTTTTATTTCTGATCAGCTTGGTTTACTGTATTAATTTCTATTGCCATGTATTAATTTCTTTTTCTTTTTTTTGAGACAGAGTCTCACTTTGTTGCTCTTGGTAGTGTGCTGTGGCATCACAGTTCACAGCAACCTCACGCTCTTGGGCTTCAGCAATTCTCTTGCCTTAGCAGGACTACAAGTGCCTGCCACAGTGCCCTGCTATTTTTGTTGTTGTTGTTGTTGTCATTGTTGTTAAGCAGGCCCTGGCTAGGTTTGAACCCACCAGCCCCAGTGCATGTGGCTGGCTAACCACTGAGCTATGGGCACTGAGCTGCCATGTATTAATTTCTAAATGGCCACAAATTTGTGGCATAGAATAAGGCACACTTTTTATCTCATAATTTTTGTGAGTCAGGAGTCTGGGCATAGCTTAGCAGGGCCCTTAGGGTCTAACACGGCTATGATTAAGTTGTTGGGCTGATTGCATTTTCACAAGATACCTTGTAATTGTGAAAGGGAGGCTTAGCATAACTGGCTCCATTTTGCTTCTGATCCTCTGCAATAATATCCTTCAGGTTAAAAGTTTCTGCTTAGCTCTGCAAATAGGCTAGTTAATTATGTTATAGAAAGAATTTAAATGAGCTCAGTATGGTGCCGTGTGCCTTATAGTCCTAGCTACTAAGGAAGCTGAGGCAGGAGAATCACCTGAACTCAGGAGTGTGGGGTTGCGGTGAGCTATCATGATATGGGCAACAGAGTAAGACCTTGTATGTACATATATATAAAATAATGTATATTTTGGGTTTTTGCTGGTGCCTATAGTCCCAGCTACTTGGGAGGCTGAAGCAAGAGAATTGCTCAAGCCCAAGAGTTTGAGATTGCTATGAGCTGTGATGCCATGGCACTATACTGAGGGTGACATAGTGAGACTTTGTCTCAAAAAAAAAAAGAAAGAAAGTAATAATAATGGCTGGGTGCAGGGCTCAGGCCTGTAATCCTAACACTCTTGAGAGGCCGAGGTGGGCCGATTACTTGAACTGAGGAGTTTGAGACCAGCCTGAGCAAGAGCAAGACCCCATGTCTACAAAACATAGACAAACTGGCTAAGCTGTGAGCTGTGATGCCCTAGTGCTCTACGCAGGGCAACAGAGTGAGACTGTCTCAAAAAAAAAGTTAGTTTATAGTTCAATTCTAAAAGTTAATAACCATCCCTTTCCCAAAACTAACTCCTGGGAAATAAGGAAAGTATGTTCACAGCTAACAATGCTATGTAAAAATGTTAGGAACATCATCCACCAAAGTTACCTGACCAAGAACAAAGAAGTTTCCCAACCTCCTCAGACCTTTGGCACTAATGCCTAGTTGTCTGTGGTACTCAGTTATCTCTTGCAAGACACTCCATTCCCTTTTCCCCTAACATAAAAAGGAGCCTAAAGTTCATGTGGTTCTTTAGGAATCTAGTCTGCTATCTTCTTGGTTTACTGGCTCTTCAAATAAAAGTCACTTTCTCTGCCCCAACACCTTGGTTCTTTGTTATTATTATTATTTTTTTTTTCTTTAAGAGACGTGGTCTTGCTGTGGCTCAGGCTGGTCTAGAACCTGTAAGCTCAGGCAGTCCATCCACTTCGGCCTCCCAAGTTTTGGGGTTACAGACATGAGCCACCACATCCGGCTACCAACATCTTTTTTCTTCACAGCTTGGACTCAATTACAATCTGGAGACTTGCCTGCAGTATAATCTGCTTCCAGTCACCTTCTATTGTCCACTGAATTCACCTTCTTATGGTCCATAGGACTGAGGTTGTGGTTTTCGTGTTGGTTGCCAGCCAGGAGCTGCTTTTAGTCCTGGAGGCCACCTGCCTCTAGATGTGGAAATGTGATAGTAAATCTTTCACTTACTAAATCTCACCTATATTTCAAAGGGTGCATCTACATTTTGTATATGTGTCTACATATATATTATATATGGTCTATTTATGCTTTCTTCTTTTCTCAGTTTCTCATCCTTTGAACCCCTAGCAACTTTGCCCTCATTAACCTCTATTCTTTCCTTATGCGAGCCATTGCCCCAGGCTTTCTGAATCATTATCCGTGATTTGGAACAGAAGGAAGCAGGTATTTAGGGAATGGAAGAAAAGGGTGGTCCTGTCCTGTGTCATGTGAAATATAAAGATACACTCATCCAATTTTTTTTTTTTTTTTGAGACAGAGTCTTACTTTGTTGCCCTTGGTAGAGTGCTATGGTATCACAGCTCACAGCAACCTCAAACTCTTGGGCTCAAGCGATTCTCTTGCCTCAGCTTCCCAAGTAACTAGGACTACAGGTGCCACCACAATGCCCGGCTATTTTTAGAGATGGGCTCTCACTCTTCCTCAGGCTGGTCTCGAACCCATGAGCTCAGGCCTCCTGGAGGGCTAGGATTACAGGCGATAGCCACTGTGCCCAGCCTCCATACCCAATTTTGAATATTTTTCTTATAAAAGTTTTGGAATGGATTATTCTTTTTTTTTTTTTTTGAGACAGAGCCTCAAGCTGTCACCCTGGATAGAGTGCTGTGGCATCACAGCAACCTTCAACTCCTCAAGCGAGTCTCCTGCCTCCGCCTCCCAAGTAGCTGGGACTACAGGTGCCTGCCACAACGCCCGGCCATTTTTTGGTTGCAGCCGCCATTGTTGTTTGGCGGGCCCGGGCTGGATTCGAACCCGTCAGCTCAGGTGTACATGGCTGGCGCCTTAGCCCATTGAGCCACAGGCGCTGAGCCAGATTATTCTTATTTTTGACATTTGACTATGATTAACCTATTTGTGACTTGGTATGTTATGATGCTTTAGCAATCGTATTTGTGGAAATTCTTGAGAAATGTGAAAGTCTATGCTAATTGTTTTCAAATGTAATGTAACTTGTATTTTTTTTGAGACAGTTTCACTCTATTGCCCTGGGTAGAGTGCCATGAGGTCATCATAGGTCACAGCAACCTCAAACTCTTGGGCTAAAGGGATCCTTTTGCCTTAGACTTCTGAGTAGCTGGGACTACAGGTGCCTGTCACTATGCCTGACTAGTTTTTCTGTTTTTAGTAGAGATTGGGTCTTGCTCTTGCACAGGCTAGTCTCAAACACCTGACCTCACCTGCCTTGACCTCCCAGAGTTCTAGTACTGGTGTGAGCTGCCGTACTTGGCTGCTTTATATATTTTAAATTAAAAAATTAATGATTAAGTTTACATATGAATTTGATTTTAAAAATCTCTTAATTATGTAGTGTTATTTTCTTATTTAGAACCACTAGCTGCTGAAAGGGTTGGGGAGTCATGTTGCGCTGAGAAAGATTTCTCATACAAGGTTTAAAATTGTAAAAAGTAAAGAGTTTATTTTACTTCATTTTACTTTTCTCTGATGGGGAGAGAGAGTGAAAGAGAGAGAAAGGAAGAGAGGGGAAAATGGCATGGCACCAAAGAAAGAAAGGAAAGTGCCCACAGCTGAGGAAAAATGGCTTGGGTTTTTAGAGGGAAAAAGTGGCTTTTTCCTCTGCAGACTGATAACAGGAGTTGGCTGTGCAACTCTGCTTGTTCCTCCTTTTTTTTTTTTCTACTGTGAGGCCAGTTTTATTAGGTCTTTGGAATGTGCTCTGGCAAATGAAAGTGGTTTTGGAGAGATGCAGTCTTTCTGGAATTCAATGTCCTTCAAGTGCCATAAAACAAAACTCTTAAAGACACAGGTGTTTAGTCTTAAAACAGGTGGTCAAAGAAAGGGGCAGTTGTTTTGTGATTTTTTTTTTCCTTTTTTGTTAGGTAGTTTATTTTTCCTCATTAGTGCTGCCGTCCTTTTACCTGCCCAGTCCTGTCCAGACTTCAGATATTTTCCTGTATTCTGGAAAAGCTTGTGGCCTCTGCACTGTCTGCCCACAATGCCAATGGATAAGTTGGTCTTGTCTTTCTATGGATCAGCAAAAGGAAAAATAATTGACAATAGCTCACCAACTTCCCATACTCACAAATGAAGCAGTTTCAATAATTATTAATAGATTTTTTTCTACTCCCCCCCCTTTTTTTTATTGAGACAGATTCATTATGTCGCCCTTGGTAGAGTGCTATGTTGTCACAGCTCACAGCAACCTCAAACTCTTGGACATAAGCGATTCTCTTACCTCAGCCTCCCAAGTAGGTGCCCGCCACAATGTCTGGCTATTTTTTTTTTTTTTTTTGGTGGTTGTTGTTATAGTTGTTGTTGTTTAGCAGGCCCAGTCTGGGTTCGAACCCACCAACCCCAGTATATATGGCCAGTGCCCTAACCACTGAGCTACAGGCGCTGAGCTGAGATTTTTACTACCACTTAATTGATGTTTGTTTAGAGGACTTGGAGAAGCACAGGAACATTTTTCTTTAGACTAAAGCAAACTCTAGGTGAATTAATTTTCATTTAGATTGTTGTATTAGTTTGCTAGGGTAGCCATAATTAAATACCACAGACTGTGGCTGGGCATAGTGGCTCACACCCATAATTCCAGCACTTGGGAGGCCGAGGTGGGTGGATTGCCTGGGCTCACAAGTTTGAGACCAGCCTGAGCCTAAGCGAGACCCCCATCTCTAAAAAATAGCCAGGTGTTATGGTGGGCGCCTGTAGTCCCAGCTACTGGGGAGGCTGAGGAAGAGAATCACTTGAGTATAAGAGTTTGAGGTTGCTGTGAGCTATGACTGTACAGCACTCTACTGAGGGTGACAAAGTGAGACTCTGTCTCAAATAAAACAAAACAAAACAAAAACACAGACTGGGTGGCTTAAACAACAGAAATTTATTTTCTCCAAGTTCTGAAGGCTAGATATCCAACATCAAGTTGTTAGCAAGTTGGGCTGGGTGTGGTTCTCGCACCTGTAATTCTAGCACTCTGGGAGGCTGAAGCGGGTGGATTGCCTGAGCTCAAGAGTTCAAGACCAGCCTGAGCAAAGTGAGACTCCCTTCTCTTACTAAAAATAGAAAAACTAGCTGTGCATTGTGCTGAGTGCATATAGTCTCAGCTACTCAGGAGGATAAGAGTATTATTTGAGGCTCGGTGCCTGTAACACAGTGGTTACGGCACCAGCCACATACACTGAGGCTGTCAGGTTTGAACCTGGCCCAGGCCAGCTAATCAACAATGACAATTACAACAAAAAATAGCTGGGCATTGGGGTGGACGCCTGTAGTCCCAGCTACTTGGGAGGCTGAGGTAAGAGAATCGCTTAAGCCCAAGAGTTTGAGGTTGCTGTGAGCTGTGATGTCACAGTACTCTACCGAGGGCAACATAATGAGACTCTGTCTAAAAAAAAAAAAAAAAATCACAAAAGATGGCAAACACCACAACCTTGCATAAAGGCTATGGGCAACCTTACAGAAAAAATACTTCTGCAAGGAGTTCTACTCAGCAACTACCTGTCTAACCTTGAAGTGGTATCTCCTTTGTTACTGATCTTTGTAGCCAAGAGTAATTATTTCTTTTCTTTCTTTCTTTTTTTTTTTGAGACAGAGTCTCACTATGTTGCCATCAGTAGAGTGCTATAGCATCACAGCTCACAGCAACCTTAAACTCCTGTGCTTATGCAATTCTCTTGCCTTAGCCTCCTGAGTAGCTGGGACTACAGGTACCCGCCACAATGCCCAGCTGTTTTTTTTAATTGTTGCATTTGTCATTGTTGGTTTAGCTGGCCCAGGCCAATTTCCAACCTGCCACCCTGGGTGTATGTGGCTGGCACCCTATCCACTGAGTTAGGGGTGCTGCCCCTAGAGTACTTATTTCAAATGATTGTGTCAGCTTCCTCATTTTTTTTCCTTTAGGAACATTTGTCTTTATCTCCTTGAATACACACATTGGGCATGCGTATCTCTATTGCAATGCTCTAGTCCAAAATAAATATCTTTTCTTTAATTTTAATTTTTACCAAGTTAATGTAACAGTTTTAAAAATAAAATAGTACGGCTCAGCGCCTGTGGCTCAAACTGCTAAGCAGGAGCTGAGCTGGCAGGTTCGAATACAGCCTGGGCCTGTCAAACAACAATGACAGCTGCAACCAAAAAATAGCCGGGTGTTGTGGCGGGCGCCTGTAGTCCCAGCTACTTGGGAGGTGGAGGCAGGAGAATCGCTTGAGCCCAGGAGCTGGAGGTTGCTGTGAGCTGTGATGCTCTGTCTCAATAAATAAATAAATAAATAAATAAATACTATAAAAAAAACAACATTTCCTTCTCCTAGTCATAACCCTGCTGCTCAGAGGCATCTACTTCTAATGTGGTTTTTTTTTCTGGTATTCTTTTTCTCTGTCTAAAAAATAAGCTTATTCTTGATTGATGTGGATTCTTGATTCATTAACTTTAGATAATAAAGTTTATTTTCTAGTATAGTCAACAAGAATGTAGAGCTTTCCTCTGCCCTTCCTCCTTTCAATATGAATACAGTGTAGTCTTTCTTTTTCAAATTAATGTTAAGAGACTACATTATCACAGCTAAACTAAGTAGTGTAAGATGAGTACAATTTCTTTCTTGTACTCAACACGTTTTGTTTTTCCGAGAGTTAAAAAAATTGCCTTCCGGCTTGGCGCCTGTGGCTCAACGGGCTAAGGCGCCAGCCACGTACACCTGAGCTGGCGGTTCGAATCCAGCCCCAGGGCCCGCCAAACAACAATGATGGCTGCAACCAAAAAATGGCCGGGCGCTGTGGTGGGTGCCTGTAGTCCCAGCTACTCGGGAGGCTGAGGCAAGAGAAAAAATATTGATTCTCTTTCCTTACCCTCCCAAGTAGCTGAGATGACAGGTGCCTGCCACAATACCTGACTATTTTGTTGTTGTTGTTGCAGTTGTCATTGTTTAGCTGGCTTGGGCCGGGTTCAAACCCGCCAGCCCTGGTGTATGTGGCCAGCACCCTACTGCTGAGCTACAAGTGCCACGCGTCTTTTCTTTTTTTTTTTTGAGACAAGAGTTTCACTTGGTAGTCCTCAGTAGAGTGCTATGGTGTTACAACTCACAGTAACCTCAATCTCCTAGGCTCAAGTGATTCTCTTACCTCAGTCTCTCAGCCTCCCAAGTATCTGGAACTACAGGTGCCCACCACAATGCCTGGCTATTTTTGGAGATAGGATCTCATTCTGGTTCATGCTTGTCTCAAACTTGAGAGATCAGGCAATCCTCCTGGTCGGCCTCCCAGAGTGCTAGGATTATAGGCATGATCTTTTCCATAGCCTTGCCTAGCCTAGATTATCATTCTGTGCATGTTTTTCTGAAAAGTTTTGTTCTGGGGTCCTCAATTTTATTCCAGCCTCTCTCTAGCTCTTCTATACATTTACCATGCTAGGACTTCCCTTTTCCGTGATATGAGGAATTCTCTTAAGAATTAATCCAAATGGGGGGAACAATGTAATGAAGAATAATAAAATACGTGTTAAAAAAAAAAAAAAAAGAATTAATCCAAGCACTCTGGGCGGTTGAAGTGGGTGGATAGCTTGAGCTCAGGAGTTCAAAACTAGCCTGAGCCAGAGCGAGACCTTGTCTCTAAAAATAGCCCAGCATTGTGGAGGGCACCTGTAGTCCCAGCTACTTGGGAGGGTGAGGCAAGATAATTGCTTGAGTCCAAGAGTTTGAGGTTACTGTGAGCTGTGAAATCACAGCACTCTACCGAGGGTGACAAAATGAAACTCTCTCTCTTAAAAAAAAAGGAATTATAGGGGAACCAGGCGAGTTGGCTCATACCTGTAATCCTAGCACTCTGGGAGGCCAAGGCAGGTGGATAGCTTGAGCTCACGAGTTCGAGACCAGCCTAGCAAAAGTGAGACCCTGTCTCTACTAAAAACAGAAAAAGGCTCACCCCAGCCACATACACCAAAGCGGGTGGGTTCAAACCCAGCCAGGGCTAGCTAAACAACGACAACTGCCATAAAAGAGAACTGGTGTTGTGGCAGGTGCCTGTAGCCCCAGCCACTGGGAGGCTGAGGCAAGAGAATCACTTAAGCCCAGGAGTTTGAGGTTACTGTGAGCTGTGATGCCACGGCTACCTACAGAGGGTGACATAAGAGACTATCTCAACAACAAACAAAACAAACTGAGGCAAGAGGATCTCTTGACCCCACCCCCGCAAAAAAAAAAAATTCTAGGGGGAGAAATAATTGTCACTAAGAACCTTTAAAGGCATTGCTCCATTGTATTCTTTTTTTTTTTTTTTTTTTTTTAGACAGATCCTCAAGCTGTCACCCTGGATAGAGTGCTATGACATCACAGCTCACAGCAACCTCCAATTCCTGGGCTCAAGCGAGTCTCTTGCCTCTGTCTCCCAAGT
>CAUYON010072476.1:0-16455 GCA_963573935.1 Arctocebus calabarensis | reverse complement strand
TTTAATCACTATATGAAGACATTTATATTCTACATTTAGTAATTTTCACTTGTACCCTTACCTTTAGTAATTTTCACTTGTAAGATGCACTGGAAGTGTGATCCCACCAATCATCCTCCCTCCACCCACCCTCCCCCCGCCCCAGAACCCCCGTTTTCTAACTCACTTGTTCTCCTAACTCAGGTCTATTCTTATGCCCCCCACCAGCCTAATTTAGATGTCAGTTTGAATCTGTCCATTATAATGGACTCAAAGTAGCAATTGGAATGACCCAGCTGGGACATATCTGGCTATCACTACATTACCCCTGGCACATTTCCACACGTGACGCTTTCACATTCCAACCACCCCATCTCTCCAGCTGTGTGGTTTTCTATTAAAACCAGAGAAAGAAACCATGGAGATGAATGACAATACTGAACTGTCCCTGCTTTAAGGAGCACCTGGGACACTCTCGCCTGTGCTCTGCTTTGGAGATCCTTTCTAAACTACAACTACTGAATTTTCTCCGTGTGAAAGACCTTTGGAAACAAAATAAACCCTTGTATTAGTTACCATTCCTCCCTCCCCAGGTGGGGAGTGAATTGAGATGAGTGGAGAGTTTCGCCTGCCACCTCTGTTCCTCATTTTGGAATAAAACTCCCCTTGCAGGTGGCAGGGATAAAACAAGGGCTGCTGGGGAAATGGTTTCATTGCATTCCTGTAATGTCAGACACCCTCCTGGGTGCTTCAGAATTTGGGATTTTGATTTTTTTCCTTATTCCTGTTCCTGTTAATTTGTGCGGGCAATTGAGAGGTTTTATTTTACGAAACAGTCCAACGTAAGCGAAGCTGCAAATATGTTTCTGCTCTGGTCGACTTGCAGATATGCAAATGGGAGAGATAAAACACAATCAAGTTCTCAAAACAGCTTCCCAGAGTTAATTAGGTGTTCTCCAAAAGGGAAATGTTTGATCATGTTAGATCTCTCCCAGACGCTGAGAGTGTGAGGGAGCCATCGACGTCCTCTCACTGTGCCACTTTCCCCCCATCTCACTGTGCCACTCACTCACTGTGCCACTCACTGTGCCACTTTCCTCCATCGGTATGACTTTTAGAAGAATGGAGCCCACATTCTAGGGGAAGAAATCATGGCTGGATACTTCAAACCATTAACAATCAGTTCCTTACATTAATAGAAAAGGTATTTTTCTGACATTCTTTCATTGTGGTTCAAATTTACATTTCTAGACGTATGTACAATATCTAATCTTCTTTTGCGCTGATCACTTCACCTGTACCAATCCATCAATCACAGCTTCCCTAAGCCTTGTCTTCCCCAGGACTAGTATTTCTATTTCACGTGATGTGGTTTACAGATCCCCTATCCTTATTGCCAGGCCCTTCTGAACAGACTCTAACTGGCTGATGTCTCCCTTAACTCTGGCCCTGTGCTTACAATTTCCATTCATGTTCCTCCCGTGATTACGCTTAAACACTCCGTGATGCTTTTTGGAGTCAACATGAAATGTAAAGACTGCAACAGAGGCTGAGGGCACAGTGGACAGAGTGGCAATTCATCGCTGAAAGGAACCCAAGAACAATTTTAGAAACTAGGTTCTTTTCTTAGTTTATTACAATTTAAACATTCCTGGGCCAACAGAATTCCTCCTGTGGCTGCCGAACTCCCTGGGGATTTTATTGAGGTTTCTCTCATGACATGGATCATATTTCATCTCTGCAGTACCATAAATCCTTGTGCTGCAAATGAATGAATAACCCCCTTATGACTTTTCCAGCTTTGTATATCTGAATATAAGCTGTATTGCTCATTTTGCTTCTCTGTAAAACTCTGCTGGTCAGACTACCAGCTGGCAATAACATTTCCCTACCCCTGAATGTTTGCTTATTTACATTTTTCCTAGTGGAGAGACTGTTTATTAGATGAAACTAGTAAATAAACACAGAGAAAAAAATAGCTTTTCTCTGTATTTCTAAATCTCAAGTCTGAAACTCACAGCCTGTCAAAGTGAGTAAGTAATCATAATGATGATAATATCACTAGCACCATCATAATAGGAAAATGTGTTCTTCCTTCGCATAAGTTGGTCATCACCCTAAGCATTTTCCATGTGCTACATGACTTAATTTTACACTACTCACAGATTTGGGGAAGGTAAGGAACATGCCAAGGCTAAACTCCATGTGGCAGAGGCAAGACTCAAACCCAGAAGGTTTTAGAGCCCATTCTCTCAACCATTTTATTGTAATGCTTTAACTTCAATAGATTCTCAATACATTTTCTTTTTTTGAGAAATAGTCTCACTCTGTCTCCCTGAGTAGCACACCGTGGTGTCATAGCTCACAGCAACCTCAAATCCTTGGGTTCAAGCAATCCTCTTGCCTCAGCAACCCCCCTCTTGCCCCACCAGGTAGCTGGGACTAGAGGTGCCCACCACAAGGCCCAGCTATGTTTTCTATTTTAGCAGAGACGAGGTCTCACTCTTGCTCAGGCTAGTCTTGAACTCCTGAGCTCAGGATATGCACCTCAGCTTCCCAGAATGCTAGGATTACAGGCGCAACCCACCGTGCCTGGCCAATTCTCAGCACATTTTTGTTCTCATTTTTTCCTTCTCAAAACAAAGCTCAGATGCTTTATAGTCTTAGCAATGACTTTCAGTTCAATAAACAACAGCACAATGAGGGAATGAATGGAATCCCCTCTTTCTTAAATTGGATTTTTTTTCTTGTTTCTAATAGATAGGATCTGAAGTTGGTAGCATATTTGAAGTACCTCTTAAGTTGGTTTTTCACATTTGCTGGAGCAGTTTAAAGAAATAAGGGAAAAATCTACTGAGGAACACATTTAATGTAGGGATCACGGAGAAGCCAAACTAAACAGAGATGAACCAATCAATGGACCAATGAAAATTTGCTGCGTGCAAATAGAAGCAGGTTTTTTTTTTCCTGTGTAGTGTGGGAAGGTGTGAAAGAATATGTCATTAGACTCTAGTGTAAAATAGACTTCTCATAAGCAAATTACAGGGATGACTTTACTAATAGAGGGTACAGTGAAACTCTTACCATCTGTTTACTGAACACTGCAATTTTGTTAATGCATGCATATCTTCCAGAAGTTTTTTCTTTGCTTTATCATCCCCCTTACACTGTGAGATCCATACTGATCTTGCAATCAAAGGAAAACTCCAGTTTTTGCTTTGCTTTTTTTTTTAGATCAGCTTCTGTTCAAGTTTTGCTTTGGTGACTGATTATTCAGTCCTACCCATTAGCTTCATAAATAAACCTCTTTAATTACATTTTGTTACACCTAATGTAGCTTTCTATCATGTTGTTTTCTTAATCTGATAAGTCGTATGAGTTATTCGCCACCACCCTCAGAGGGATGACATTGGCCTCTTAAAGTAGATCACATCAGATGAGAGAGCCACGAGGCCTCACGTGATTTTGAACCTGCCCTCAAGTTTTCATTGACTATTGACGAGCCCTTTCCAGTGTACAGCAGTAAAGCACGATTATAAACTGTAATGTATGTTTTGTGTCTCCATCTCAGTTACCAGCATTACCCAAGACACTTTGTCAAACGTCTTCCACGATTTCACTCAACGCAGGGGTCCTCAAGCTTTTTAAACAGGGGGCCAGTTCACTGTCCCTCAGACTGCTTGAGGGCCAGACTATAGTTTAAAAAAAGAACCGTGAACAAATTCCTATGCACACTGCACATATCTTATTTTTAAGTAAAAAAAAAAAAACGGGGGCAATGCCTGTGGCTCAAAGGAGTAGGGCACCGTCCCTGAATATTGGAGGTGGTGGATTCAAACCTAGCCCTGGTCAAAAACTGCAATAAAAACAAAACAAAACAAACAAACAAACAAAAAGGTAACAAATACAAATACAATATTTAAAATGAAAAAAAAAGATGCCCCCAGCTGCAAAAAAAGAGACCTCCTAACTTCAGAAAAAAGGCCCCCCTTAACTACAAAAAGGCCCTACTAAGTGCAAAATAAAAAAAAAAATAGACCTCCTAACTTAAAAAAAAAATCCTAACCTGTTCTTACCTCGGTCCTCAGGCAGCAGCAGGTTCTGCACGGGCAAGCTTGTGACTCATCCGATCACTAGTCTCAGTCTCACATGAGACGGAGAGGAGAAGTTGAGAGACAGAGAGAAGGAGGGGAGTCGGAGAGTGCGGTGCACATTCCACACATGTGCATTGTGGCCAGGGACCAGTTGGCTGCTAAGCAGGACAGGCAGTGGTGGCAAAAACACACGATGGACCAGATAAATGTCTTCGTCATGCCTCATGTGGCCCACAGGCTGTAGTTTGAGGACCCCTGTCTTAAAGTGAGGCACCATCTACTACCAAGGACAGCACCATGTTTTCCAGCTTTAAGGACTCAGGAGAACTTGCTTCATAAATGGTTATTGATAAGGGCTGCCTCTCTTATGCTGGTTATGGGATAACATTAAAGGGAACATATGGTTTGCTGATACCACCACATGTGTGAAAGATGAGCTCTTTGCTGCGTTATCACAACCCTTAAGTCTCCTGTGACTATTTTGTGAAGTATAATGCTGCAAAGAGATAGGACTTTTACTATTAGTGATGGACTGCCATCTTTGAAGATGAAGACCTCTAAGCAGGTGTAACTGGGTTCTCAAGCACTTGGACATTTTCAAGTCTTTTAGCAACCAACTGTCCCCTGCATACTTTCTGATCTTCATTGACGGAATGCTTTTCCTCACTCCCTAACAGGCTTTTTTCACTTTTCTAATGATAGTATCTTTTTTTTTTATCTTGTCAATTCCCTTGATATCTGTGGATTACATTTGTAACTCTAACCTAACTTTGATATGAAAGTTTTGGTATAGATATAAGATCTAATCAACCCTTTATAAAACATCAGGGCATAAAAGAAACTTTCTCAGTTGGCCACTGAGGAAGGATAGACTGGCTGCTAGTAGCATTTTACAGACATGAAGACTTTTTTTTTTTTTAAACGGAAAACCTATCAACTGCATAACAACAATATTTATTTTTATCCCTTTATGTTGCCCATAAGGAAAATGAAAGAAAGCATTGCTTACAAAAAGTGGTCATGACTTCTATTTTACATTCATTGTTGATTTTTAGGTGTGAGTCTGTATACAGCTGTTCTAGAAAATGTAAACAAACAAAAACAATAAAAAACAAAATTCTACCATACTGGTTGACCAGTTGCCTCAGCATCAATTTTGTTTCTAGCTTGTTTTCCCAAAGAAATTATCCCATTGTAGATTTTATTTTTGGACAGGTAACAAAAGTTAAGACAGCCTTTACTAAAAGGTTCCTATAAAGACCCAGGATACAATACACTGTTTTACAAGAAGGCAGTATAAGATATTAAGGAAAGGGCCCTAGAAGGTAGCCAAGTCCTAGAGAGGAACAAGCATGGTGGAACGCCCAGCTGTCAGAGATCAGAGCAGGTAGTCATGGTACAGGTTAGTTACGGAGTAGATAAAAATCAGAGATGAGAGCGGGTGGAAGGTTGAAATTCAGACAGATCAAACTATTCTGGTCAAAGTGCTGGCCATTCTAGTGCAGCCTTATGAGGATGCATTGGCATGAAGACCTCTTTATAGTCAAACAGGACATGTACTTGACCCAGTTGTAGCTTCTGAAAGCTGAGCAGCTGCACCCTGGCTTACTTTTGGTGAGTAGTGGTTTTTCTCAAAAGTGCACAGAGTCACAAGATGTAGGGCATATAATGGACTAGGTAGTCTTTTATTTTACATATGAGCAGATAAAACCTACTAGCAGCTCAGCATGTCTGAGTTTGCTAGCTAGTGGCCAAGGCACAATTCCAACCAGTCACACACCATGTATCAAATGATGCAAACAAGAATACATCAATGTGAAAGACTCATGTGGCTATCTTTTTAAAAGTCCTTAGGAGGATTTACCTCTATCCAAATATACATTCCAGATTTTTTGTGACAATTCTGACTTTATGGAAATTTTCCAAAATTGGATTTTGGAAATTTTGCATAAATAAATTTTGCATAAATTTTGCATTGAATGCAAAATCAATTAAGTTGAGATGTACAGAAATAATAGTCTTTTATAAACATAAACTTCCCAAGTCAAATATCATTTTTCAAAGCCAGGTGTGCTTATTTCTGCTTTGAGAAGTAGGGTCACTTTGTTTTATAGTCCATATTATAGTGTGATTGTTGTACTCTGAGAACTCTTTCTCTATCAACGAATGATTTACGAACATAACTATTTTATTGGGAAAAATGATAGCAAATAGTTTCATATTTTTAATTATAGTTATATTTTTCTTGTAGGAATGTCAATAATAGGGATTGCAATAATAAGGGCTTTAAAATATCTATAACACAGTCATAAACCTGAAGATGCCTAAGTAAATTTATTATTAATTGGGTCTAACTTTTGCTCTAGAGCAGCAGTTCTCAACCTGTGGGTCACGACATTAGGGCCGCGGCATTAGGAAGGTTGAGAACCACTGCCCTAGAGTAATGGCTTTTCTTCTCTTTCCACCACCAGAGCTGTCATCAACCTAGAATTCTTACATGTTCTTATCACATTTACCAATAAATTCCACCCCTCTCAGAGAGATGATTTGTGGGGATGTAGTTCTCAATGGTTCTAGGTCTGTCATTCCAAGGATGAATCAAACAATGCAGTAAAAACATTGGTGTCCATATGCAGGGTTAGGTTATGAAAACTTATGCTGGAGGTTTTTCCTCTTGCCTGTTATATATTAGGTAAAAAGGAACCCCATTCTAATTTGTTTTCCCTTCTGGCTTTTCAATTAATCTCCTTCATCACTGCAATATGTACATGTCCACACTAAGCAAACTAAGGCTTAGGAAGTTTATTTCAGATACTGTATTTTCCATAATCAATTGCATTTTCCTTCAAACAGGGGGATGCTCAGGTGTCATACCTGTGGCCTGCCTCTAACAGAGTGTGGAGTTCGTGGCAGGTGTTCTGATTACCTAAATATGGCTTGATCCTACTTTTTCTCCTGTTCTTTTTGCTTCCTTGGGATTTGCTTAGTTTTGAAATTTAATGTAATTTTCTAATTGGCATTTCATGTTTTTAAAAGATAAAGCATGGTGCAAATAATAATTAGATGAATCTTAAATACATTTTTTAAAGAACAAGATGAAATGCAGATGATAAAGGTATGCAAAATTTCGTGTAGCTGTTGTGGACAGATCTATTGAGACATAGAGAAAAGAAAGGAGATGATAGCTGGAGAATTCTGTACTCTTAATAAGCGGATATGCAAATGAAGAAGAGGTTACTTGTGCTTAGAAGACAAATGATAATTTATCCAATTCTTTCTGGAAGGTCCTGAGGCTGAGTGGCATTCCTTTGCTCTGTACTCTGGGGTTAAGGTACTTACTCAGCTGAGGTCCCAAGAGGAGGATGCTGAGGGATTTCTTCTTTCCCTTCGTCTTTTCCAATTAGTGATAAAATTGGAGATGAGGCTCTTGGAAGCACCTGTGCTTTGGACCAAGTCCTAGGAGAACAGTGCTTTGAAGAGTTCTGTGGCTTTTCTGAAGTTATAGCCACTGGGGAAGCTGACCTTTGCTGGGTGAAGTGCCAAAGGGATTACTTTGTTTTGTCAGTATATTTTTTCCCCTGTATTTTAGTTTATTTAACAGTGTAGCCCCTTGGGAATAGTGAAAAAAGGAAGAACAATGGAATGGTTTCCAAGTCCTTCTATTTGCCTGGAGAAGTGAAAAAAACTATGCTTTCCTGTGACCAGCTTTCAGATGTTCTATTCTGGTTCCTCCTCCTCCTCTTTCTAATCCTCTTTCTCTCTCTCTGTCTCAGTATTTGATGAAGTTTGAATAAAAAAAATAGTTCTTGATCAGAATGTTGTCCTAAAGCATAAACCATATATATGCAACAATCAGATTTAAAACCCATGCGTGATGCCATGACGTCTGCCAAATGGCCTTCATACGAAGGCTGCCAGGGACTTGAACTGAGTGAGCACCTCTTGCCTTATAAGAATGGAGGGAGCATCGGTAAAGCTTTCTTTGAAGCAGGTTCAAGTGTGTACATCTGTGTCTGGCAGTGTGTTATGCAAACATGAAAGGCGACTTGAAGCTGTTCAGATCCTTTACTTGCTCCTATTTCCAACTCTTATATTAACAATATAAATACTTTTTTACTGTCCTATGATTTTGTGATTTTGCATTTACAGCTTTATGTGAGTAAATGTGGAGAACCATACTATGAATATAATCAGCCAAATAGTGTCTCCTGTATGACTTCCTCTTTTTTTTTTTTTTTTTGGCCGGGGCTGGTTTTGAACTCACCACCTCCAGTATATGGGGCCAGTGCCCTACTCCTTTGAGCCACAGGCGCTGCTCCTACTGTATGACTTCTGTGTAACTAGCAGGTACATGTATCTCCTCTATTCAGGATCACAGTGGTCACTCAGTAAGAATTAACTGAAAAGGCTGCATTGCTCCCTTATACCCACCCAACTTATTAGGAAAGTTTGTCATACAGAAATAGAGAAAATCTTCCTTGTTTTTTTATTTCCCTTAGCAACTGAAATTCTTTTTATTTCCTCATAATCAGGACATTTGGATGTTAAAATATATTCTGTGGAATAGTTTCAAATTAGTTTTTTTTTTTTTTTTGACAGAGTCTCTTTCTGTTGCCCTGAGTGCTGTGGTGTCACAACTCACAGCAACCTCAAACTCTTGGGCCCAAGTGATCCTCCTGCCTCAGCCTCCCAAGTAGCTAGGACTACAGGAACCCATTATGACATCTGGCTAGTTTTTCTATTTTTTTTTTTTTTAATAGAGATGAGGATCTTGATCTTGCTCAGGCTGATGTCCAATTCCCAAGTTCAAGTGATCCACTTTGGTCTCCCATAGTGCTAGGAGTACAGGCATGAGCCACTGACCCTGGCCCTCAAATATGTTTACCCACGTTTTTTCCCCCACATCCAGGGGATGTTGTTTATGCTTGTCAAGATCATTTTTTCATGCCTCTTCATTTAACGTGTAGCTACAGCTTATTTTGAAAGGCACATCCATGGCTTAATAGTAGAGTATGATGTGACACAGTAGAAATACAGAATCCTCCATGGAAGAGAAAATTGTTAACTCAGAATATTGGGATAAGAGAGATTTTATCGTGCAAGATCATTTGAGCCTTAAGACATAGATCAAAAACTTATGCTTTTGCCCAGATCTGTACGTCAGAAGAGGATTTGAGGCAAGGAAAAAAAAGGCCAGAATAAAATGAATAGATAAAGGGCTGTGGAAAGCTGGTGTGCCACAGAAGAGGATGCAGAAAGGAGCTGAGAGCACGTGCTGAAGGGTCATGATGGTCATTATGAGGGGATCTAGAAGGTATTCAGCAGACAGTGGTATGTATGCTCTAGAAGTGTTTTTCACTAGAAGTGACTACACATTAGGCATTTTTCTTCTGATGCCATGCACAAAGGGGGCACATATGAGGAAGTTCAATGCTGACGCCTTCATAAAATCTCCATGAGAGGTAATGGGTGCATGAGTTATACCCTGTGCAGAGAACATGGGTTACAGATGAGATTTAAAATCAACAGTGGTCGTTGAAAGAAAATGAAAAATCTAAGTTTTAAGTAAAAAGTTGCTTTGGGTTTCTACTTTCTTTCTTTCTTTTTTTTTTTTTTTGAGACAGAGCCTCAAGCTGTCACCCTGGGTAGAGTGCTATGGCATCACAGCTCATAGCAACCTCCAACTCCTGGGCTCAAACGAGTCTCCTGCCTCTGCCTCCCAAGTAGCTGGGACTACAGGCACCTGCCACAATGCCTGGCCATTTTTTGGTTGCAGCTGTCATTGTTGTTTGGCGGGCCCTGGCTGGATTCGAACCCACCAGCTCAGGTGTACATGGCTGGTGCCTTAGCCCGTTGAACCACAGGCACTGAGCCTGGGTTTCTACTTTCATATCAATTTTTCTTCCTTCCCAACTTATCTTTTTATTTTCTCCCTAAAATTCTAATTTTTACTCAAAAACTTGCATTTTTATCATCAGCAACTTGTCTTCTAGGCAGTATCATTCTATGTTTGAAATATGAACTATAATAGTCTCTTTTTTAAAGTGGACAAGCTGATAATAAAGAACTAGAGAGTTATCTTAAATTTAGAGCTCATTTATTCCCCGGTTGAGCCATTATGCCATTGTGGAAAACAAAATCAGCCCTACCATTGTCATCATCATAGTCATGATCATCATCTAATGACATTGAAGGGTACCTGTACTGACCACTGTGCACTCATCATCTCCCTTACTGCTCATAGTAACCCTTTGAGGCACTGCTGTTGTATCCATTTTGCACACGAGAAATGAGACTAAGAATGATTAAATAACTTGCCAAAGACCACATGGGTAATAAATGACAGAGCTGCGCTTTGGGCTCTGGCAGCCTGGGCTTTTATAAATTGCTATTTGCCCATGCCCCTTTGTCTCTGGGGTCTATCAGGAGGTTAAATTATATTCTTATGAACTTCTGGATGTTTTCAATCACTTGAGTGCATTATGGCTCTGTGGAATTGAAATTGGGTTATATTTCAGGATAGTTGTATGCCTGAAGGCTGGCCTGAATCAGATCAGAACCTCAGGGCCTCAGGACTTCAGAGATCTGTCCCCTGCTTCTTTCTGGCCATCTTCATTTTCTAGCCTTCTTTTGTTCTGTCCCATATCATTGACCTCCACTAGCTCAGTTTCCTGATTTTCTTTCTTCTTTCTTCCTTTTCTTTCCTTCCTTTACTTCCTTCCTTCCCTTCCTTTCTTTCTTCTCCTCTCCTCTCCCCGCCCCTCCTCTCCTCTCTTTTCTTCTCCTCTCTTTTCTTTATTTCTTTTTTTTGTTTCCTTTTTTCCCTCTGTTGCTCAGGTGGAGTGCTCTGTGGTGTTACAGCTTACAGCAACCTCAAACTCCTGGCCTCAAACGATCCTCCTGCCTCAGCCTCCTAAGTACCTTGGAGTACAGGTGTCCACGAGGAAAACCAGCTAGTTTTTCCATTTTTAGTAGACATGTGGTCTCACTCTTGCTCAGGCTGATCTTGAACTCCTAAGCGCACACGATCCACCTGCCTCGGCTTCTCTCAGTGCTGGGATTACAGGCGTGAGCCACCGTGCCCCTTGCCTGGCCCATTCTCCAGATTTTCTTATCTACATTTTCAAGACTCAAACCTGAATTCCTGTTTTATTTTTTAATACTTAGGTATAAGTTTGCCACTGGCTAGTCTGCACACCAGCTGTCTCTAAGTGAGGACCCGCTTTTCATTCATATAACTGGACCTAAGGGGACAAAGAAGACTGTAGTACTAAGCCTTATTCTCCTCTACTTGACCTTTTAGCAAGACCAGTGAGTAGCAAAGACTGTGAAAGGCTCTCTAGAGGAGACATACAGTGCATCTTACAAATGCATTCCTATTTAAGTGAAAAAAATTGTCACATCTGTTGTTATCTATGACATTCCTATTATCCAAAATTTGGTATATGTATCGGCACATATTACCATAGAAACATATTATCAAGAAATTTTACATTATCACAAAATCAAATACTTCACATTTTCTCTCTTCTTACACAGTATTTCTCAGGGAAAATATCAGAGCAGTTTGGTGGGTTTGTAGTCTATGAGAATAAATAAGATATTTAAATGATTAGATTAAATAGTTATCATCTCAGAGTTTTTTTGGTTTGTTTTTCTACCTTCATAAGATTTATGTTTCTGTTTTTTACTGTCAGCCAAATTTAGGAATCATTTTATTTCTTAGCCCTACTGAATTGATTTCTGTTCTTCAGCGTAGTCTTAGATCGTGGCATAAAAATTCAAGGTCTCGGCTGGACTTGTGATTGTATTCTTATTTTTGCCTCATGTGGGAATTTATGGATTATAGTGCCTTTTATATTTATAGAATGTTTTGCTAGGAAAGGTAAAGTTGGTGAGCCATTTAACCATACAGCAATGATTTTCAACTACGGCAGGGTCAAAAAGCACTTCCAAACTAAAGTTTTCAACAGTAGTCATGATGGTACTTCTCATTCTGTGCCAGAAGAGCCTTAACGTTTCATGAGGTTGGAACTTACAGAGTATTCCAGGGGTTACTAGCTTCAAGGCTAAGTTCACTCATGAAGGGCAAAAGACAGAATTGGATTCAGGGAGGCAAAAAGGCTAAACTCCTCTTTAAACTGAAATGTGTACACATTTTATAGGATAGTCAAACATCAGAATTTCTAATATTCTCTTTGTATATGAGAAAAAAGCAGCAGATAAGCTGCTATAATAGGTGGATTTGGTAAAAACAGCTTCTAATGTCAGTTACAGGGTGAAGAAAGAGTCAAACAATATCTTGCAACTTCTGAATCACTCGAAGGAAATAATCCTAAATGCCTTCTGAATGATTGTTTTGAAAGAATAAGTGACTTACTTATAGTTCTGTAATTGTACACCTACTGTGTGCTGACCGCTGAAGTGGGAGCTACAAAAGTAAGATATGGTAGAAGTGGTTAAAAGAGATAAAAACCAGTACAGTGCAAGAGGAGAGAACAGAGACATTACCGTGATGGGATAATCTGGAGAGGCTTCTTGGCAGAGGGCTTTTGATGAGTTGAGTTTGAATAGCTGAAATGGGAGGAAGGTTAGCCTAGTGGAAAAACCCCTGAGGGGGTAGACATGGAGGTGGGAGAATTCTCTGAATGTTCACAGAACAATGTAAGGTCTTTGAGGAATGGCGTATAGATTTTGCAAGGGACATGTGGGCTAGTCAGCAGAGGAGCCAGCTTGTGAAGAGTTTGAATTCCAGGCCAGTGGATTGGACTTTGTCCCGTAAGTAATGAGCAAGACTCATGCACTGTCAGATTTGTGAGCTATGTTTTACGAAATCTATGTGGCTAGTATCTGTAGAATAGATTACAGAGGGTTATTTAGAATTACGGCTATTAGTTCTAGGTACAGGTTATTCTTAAGGCTGATAGTAAATATATGGTGTATATTTTCAGTTCTCACACAGAATTGAAACAGCCTGAACCTAATTTTCATATGGTTCTGCACAATTGACCATGTTCTATGGTGTGAAGTAATGACATGAGAATGAAAAGTTTGAAAGAGATGGAAGTTGAAATAGTTAAAAAAAATATAGCCAACTTGTTAATATGTTGTTTAGGATATTGTATCCTCACTTGTAAGTGAAATATGTTTGTTATTTCCCTTTCTAACAATATATTTTCTCCAATTTCAATATCAGGTGTATCCAGATCAAGTAGAGTGATTTTGAAATATTTCTTCTCTTTCTATTGTCTATAAGATTTGGCATGATCTGTTTTTTGAAACTCTCCTTTACTTTTATTTATGTAATATTAGTTGTCTATTTTTTGAGACTTTGGGAAAAAAATAAGAAGTTAACTGATGACTTCATACTGAGCCTCAGAGTCAAGGCACTCTATAATGTCTTATTTGACAATGTGAACATTACTTTCTTGGCATTATTATTACTAATATTGCTTAATATTTTGATGCACTAATCACCTGTTTTCTTTTCTGAATGTATTTATCTTTGTTCATTCTTTACGAGGTTTTTGTTTCTAGTCCTTATCTTAAATATTATTGTTGTTATTAAATTTCAAGCCTTTTATATTCTGTGAAGGCAAAAAGTGGAAACCTAATTAACACATGTATATGTAAAAATTAAAAAAATATATCTAGCCTATGATCCCGATGAAGAATTTTCATTACGCCTTTGGAAAGTGAATCTGATGTTGTCACCTAAAGTCACTTATCTGTGGAACTTCACAGAGCCACAGGGCGGTGAAAGGGAGATTGGGTTTGAATCCAGCTGAAGACTCTGAATTGCTTGGAAACAAAACCCTGGGTTTGAAAAGCTACTCATGCTCATTTTTTTTTTTTTAAAGTAGAGTTACAACTTTATTCCTTTAGTTCATTTCTTTGGGGGCATAGGAATGATAATGGTGTTCAAAGTTGATGTAGGAAAAAAGTGAACTTTCTTATTCCACAATAATGGAATCCAACAGACTGTCTCTCTGTGGTGGTGCAATTTAAGGAGAAATCATCTATCATTCCCGCTGCTTCCAACTTTGGACCTGCAAACTGAATATAGGAAACAATATATTGGTACTAGGTTTAAATGTTGACCAAATCTTCATCAGTGTCTCTTTTCCAAATCTGTGCTTTCTGTGGTGAGTGACAGCGTGTCTTCCAGTGTGAACCAGTGCTCACAATAGCGAGTTTTGCTTTTTTTTCCTTATCCATTCAAATAATGTAACAGTGAGTATTTACATTGATGATATTAGTTGGGCAATTTTCCAGTCCAGTCTCTAATGTGCTTTGTATTGTAAACCCAGCTCCTTTTTAGCTTTCTACGTGGGTAGAATGAAGAAGGCTTGTCTCCATGCCCTGTGCCACCCTGTTTTGTTACTGCAGGAAGTGCCTCACTATGGCAACTACAGCACTGTATGAACTGCGATTTACCTGCCTGTCTCTCTCATTCTCAGGAGGTAGAGGAACAAGCACTGTCATCCTTTCCAAGTTCCAGTGCCTAACAAAGAGCCTGCCTCTTACTGTGCCACTCGTTAATGGTTCTTGAATGAATACTATTTGATTAAATTGGTGGATTAGAGTTACCTATATCACGTACTCCTTTGGAAGATGTCAAAACACCTAGTTGGTTTTACCCCCCTAGTCAAACAGACAGTCCCTTAAGCAAGGGGAAATAGGAAGGTCAACCATTTGTTTATATTATGGGAATGTCAGAGCCGCTTATCCGCTCATTCATCTTTTGATTCAGTAGGCACTACGCTAAATCTCTTGGGAATAACACTTTCCACAGTTATGATAGCGTGGCAGTGCTTAGTGTTGATGAACACACAGAGGACTGTCTCCATGGGGTGAGCATTTGCATTGTGCTGGAGAGCTCAGAAAGACTCCCCGGTGAAGGTTTTGAATGAAAACTGGGAGTTAGTTACTCCAGGAACATAGAGAAGGGGCCTTAAGGTATCAGGAACAGTGCAGTGGGTGGGGAGAACAATGGGAGAATAGTTAGCTTCTTTTGGATATTTTCCAACATTTTTAAAACAAATGACATTGTAAAATATTTTCCAGAAGACATTTAATAAGTAACATGAGATATGATTGTGCTCTCTCTTTTCAATTAACTTTATGAAAAATAAAGTTTTATTTACCCATCCCAGGAGTAATACACAGTATGGAAACTTGGATAGTGTGAAAACACAAAATAAAATAAAATATTACCTATAATCCCTCCATTCAGAGAGACTACCCTCACTAACGTTCTGATGTATTTTCTTACTCTTCTTCCTATAACCAATATTTAAGATATCACTAGCAGTTGTATTTGATGCTTTCTTATATTTTTTCTTTTATATTATTTTCCTATTTATATTCATATGCAACATGGGAAAATCAAAGTCAAGTCATAATTTTGTAAGAAATCATAATTAAATGGCTTTTATTTTAGAAAGGAAGGACATGTGTGCCCCAACAATACTTTAATGTGCTATCAAATATAAAAACTGACTTTTTATTTTATTTATTTATTTTTTATTGGTATCAATGGTAAGTTTATTGGAGTTCACAATTATACTATGGCTATGTAAGAAAATATCCTTATTCTTAAGGGAATGCTCATTGAATCATAGTGCCTTACTCTCAAAGCACTTTATTTTATAATAAAATGTAGAAAATAAAATATGGAAATTGAATAAATGGTAGACAAATGGGACAAAATGTTTTTAAAAACAGGTGATGCAAGGTAATGGGTTTCTGGATGTTCATTGTACTGTTTCTTTTCTGTCAGTTATTTCTTAAGTTTGAGATTATTTCTAAATAAACAGTTAAAAAAAAATGGCCAGGCATGGTGGTTCACACCTATAATCCTAACACTATGGGGAGCTGAGGCAGGAGGATTGCTTGAATTCAGGAGTTCAAGACTAGCCTGAGCAAGAGAGAGAACCAGCTCTACAAAAAATAGAAAAAAAAAATTAGCTGGGCGTTGTGGCAGGCACCATTAGTCCCAGCTACTTGAGAGGCTGAGGCAGGAGGTTCTCTTGAGCCCAAGAGTTTGAGGTTGCAGTGAGCTACAATGAGGCCACTTCACTCCAGCCTGGGCAACAGAGTGAGAATGTGTCTCAAAAACAAACTGAAAAGCATTTGAGGGTCCAGGCCCCACCTTATAAGGAAAGAGAGAGAATGGTGACAAGCATTGATATATTTTTTTTTTTTTTTCAAAGCCTTCCCAAAGTTGAGATCTACTGATTTGGAGCAATTGAAGCTTGAACAGTGAATTACAGAGGAATTACACACAAAGGAATTACTTTGGAGAGAAGGAGGTTCCAAATCCTCTCTGTGGGAGAGCCCTTAGAAAGCTTTTGCTCTTGAAGGCATCGGGCGAGTTTGC
>CAUYON010072475.1:0-15887 GCA_963573935.1 Arctocebus calabarensis | reverse complement strand
TCTAGAGATTATTACATGCATATGTAACTCTTCATGGTCTTTTCAGAATCAACATTTTAATTTCGAGTTAAAATTACATTGTAGTTTTCTTACATGCTATGTATTGTATCTATATGCATCAGATGATGCTACAAATTTTATTTTTGACATCACACATTTTATATTTACCATATACTTACCATTTCTGTTGTTTTTCCTCTATTCCTAATGTTCCAATGTTCCTTTTCATATCATTTTCCTTCTTTTGAAAAAAATTCCCCTAGTGATTCTTTTAGAGTTGATTTAAGATAAGACAAATTATCTTATTTCTCTTATTCTGAGAATGTCTTTACCTTATTGTAACTGAGGCAACCCATAAAAAACATGGACCCCCACTTTGGGTACAAATCAGGTAATGATTTATTTACACCTGCACAGGCAGACTGCTGCCCCAAAGGGCAAACAGCCCAAATTGGGTTGTCATTTACTACATCTGCACAGGCGGACAGCTGCACAAGGGGAAATGGCCCCTCAGTGTGGTACAGGCTGATTTTTATACCCCTTTTGTGCTGATGTGGCAAAGCAAGCACGTACAAAAGCAGAACGTGGTGGTTACAGGGTGAGGTTACAGTTGGCTCAGGGGGTTGCTGTGTGGCAGCTCAGGGGGGTAACTCAGTACTCATGGGGACAACTTGGAAAGCCCAGTAGCTTGGGAAATTTTGCTTGAGTAAGTTTTTACCATTGTTTAGCTGGCTAGGGGAGTTGATTTAAGTTTCTCATCATTGTGTTTAGACATTGCTACCATTGCTAGGGAGTCAGGGAACTCAGACAACTTCCTTGTCAGAAACCTTTTCTCAGAATTAAACCAAAAAGGGGGGGTTTGAGACGGACAGGGACTCAGGCTGAAACAGTTAGGGACCTTTAGGGGGTCTTCTTGCCGGGTCAGTTACTGCAATCTCACCTCATTTATGAAGGATATTTTTTAGTTACTGGATCCATGTTGAACAATTCTTTTCTTTCAATAGTTTAACAATAGTCTTCCTTTCCCTTCTGCGTTTCACGGTATCTGATGTGAAATCTGTAGTCATTTGAATGGATGTTTCCCTATTTATGGTGTGTTCTTGTTCTATAGCTGTTTAAAAGATATATTTATCTTTAGTTTCAAGTAATTTGATTATAATGTTTCTGGGCATGAAATGTGGTTTGCTTAACTTCTTACATTTGCAAGTTTTTGCCAAATTTGGGGAATTTCAGCCATCATTTTCAAATATTTTTTTCTACATACCTCACTCTTTCTCCTTTTCTTTTGGAACTATGATGACACAAATGTTAGAATTGTTTGCTCCTGAGGCTCTGTTCATTTCTTCTACATTTTTTCCTCTCTATTGTTCATTTTGGATAATTTCTATTGTTTTGTTTTCAAATTACTTTCCCAGTCTGTGAATTTCTTTATTTTGGTTATTGTATATTTTTAAGTTCTAAAATTTCCAATTTCTTTCTTTTTTTTTTTTCTTCTTGAGACAGAGTCTCACTATGTCGCCCTCATAGAGTGCTGTGGAGTCACAGCTCACAGCAACCTCAAACTCTTGAGCTTAAGCGATTCTCTTGCCTCAGCCTCCCGAATAGCAGTTGTCATTGTTGTTGAGCTGGCTCAGGCTGGGCTCAAACCCACCAGCCTCTGTGTATGTGGCCGGTGTCCTACTCACTGAGCTATGGGCATGGAGCCTATTTCCAATTTCTTTTAAATATCTTCTACTGCTAAATTTGACTGGCTTTAAAAAAGAAATTTAAAAAGAATGTCTTCTATTTCTTTGCTGATACTTTCTGTCTTTCCACTCATTTTGAGAACTGTTTGCCCTCGCTTTCTGGAACATGAATATAGAGTTACTTTGAAATATTCTAATAACATCTGTGTCACCTCTGTGTTGGCATCTGTGGATTGTCTTTTCCCTGGAGAGCTATCAAGATTTTCCCAGTTCTTCACACGTTGAGCAATCATGTATTGTCTCTTGACATTCTGAATGTTGCATTGTGGAACTTTAAGTCTTGTTTAAATCTTATAGAAAATAACGAATGGATTAATAAATTGTGGTACATGTATACCATGGAATACTATGCAGCCTTAAAGAAAGATGGAGACTTTACCTCCTTCATGTTTACATATTCTTCTTAGCAAAGTATCTCAAGAATGGAAGAAAAAGTATCCAATGTACTCAGCCCTACTATGAAGCTAAATTATAGGTATCATATGAAGGCTATAACCCAATTATAGCACAAGAATATGGGGACAGGGGAAAGGGAGGGGAGGGGAGGTGCGAGGTTGGGTGGAGAGAGGGTAATTGGTGGGGCCACACCTATGGTGCATCTTAGAAGGGTACAGGTGAAACTTACTAAATGCAGAATACAAATGTCTTCATACAATATCAAAGAAAATGCCCTGAAGGATATGTTAAACAGTTTGATGAAATCATTTCAGATTGTATATGAAACCAGCACATTGTACCCCTTGATTGCACTAATGTACGCAGCTATGATTTAATAATAAAAAAATTAAAAATTAAAAAAAAATAGAAACAAACATGAGAAAAAAGAAAAAAGAAAGAAAATTCATTTCTTCATTTCAATGCAGGTCATGCAGGTCATTTCTAAATCTCCCACGTGTTTATTTAACATGTTCAGTCGTTCCCCTAGGTTTTTGAAGATGCGGAATACAATTATAGTAATTGTTTTCATGAAAAAAAAAGAAAATGTTGAGTTTTTGTTTGCATGTTTTATAGTCAAGTTCCCTCCTGATTTCTGAAGGCTGTAGGTCCAATCTCAGGTTAGTTTTCAAGCCTCCGCCATGGTATTTTTATCTGTCCTGTGGGTGCAGCACCCCTGGCTAACCTGGGACCTGACCAGCAGTCTACCTTATAGTTGCTTTGCTGTTTAAGGTCAGATCCATAATATGTACAGATAAATAAATGGTGAGTCAAGAGGTCATACACAATTTTATGGGGATTAGATGGATTTTTTCAGCTCCTTCCAGTAAGTGATCTTTCTAACACTTTTCTGCTTCCAGTCAATCCCCTCCCCCAACACACACACATACAACTTCCTGGGGTTCTAACTAGAATACTGAGACTTTTGTTTTCCTGCTCTATCACATACTTCCAGAAACTGTGTCTGCCTGTGGAGCCAAGCCGTGAGAAAACACAGAAAAAAAAAAAACAAAAAACAACGAGCTATGGGGATTTCCCCTATGTTCTTGAGACCACAGTTCCTTCGCTCAGAAAGGGTTTTCCTCCCTCAGAGTTTTTGGTTCCTTCCCTGCTGCAATTGCTGATCTGTGAGATTGCCTGGGGGTGGGTGGAAGAGATGGAAACCAATAGATTTCCCTCACCTGCTGTTACAGAGGGACCTCTTTGCCCACTCTTTGCATCAAGGGTTTCTCTTGGAGCTTTTTCTATTCACATATAGTACACACATCTGGGTTTTGCTCTGGATCTAAGCCAGGAAATACTGGGCAATAAAAGCAGAAGGGGAATTCATGCTAGTTCAGCGGTATTTAGTGATCTGCTTTCCTTCCCAATCTATTATCTTTTTTTTTTTTTTAAATAGACTATTTTTAAGCGCAGTTTTCGGTTCATGGCCGTATTGAGTAGAAAGCACAGAAAATGTCATATGTCCCTTGCACCATTATCTCCCCCCCACCCCATGCACAGCCTGCCTACCTTTGACATCCTGCACCGGAGTGGTCTATTTGTTAGAACTGATGAACTAACACTGACAAGTCCTCATCATCCAAAGTCCATAGTTTATATTAGGGCTTACTGCTGGTATGGTACAGTCTATGGATTTTAACAAATGTATAATGATGTGTGTCTGCTGTTAAAGCACGGATTACATAGAATAGTCCCCCTGCCTTAACATCCTCTGTGCTTCTCCTATTCATCCTTCCATTCCCCTAATCCCTGGCAAACATCGATCCTTTTATTGTCTCCATCATTTTGCCTTTCCACAATTTCATATAGCTGGAATCATACAGGATACAGATTTTCATATTGGCTTCCTTCATTTATTAATACGTGTTTAAATTTCCTCTATGTCTTTTCATGGTTTGACTATTTCTTTTCTGCACTGAATAATATTTCACTGTCTGGACATAGCCAAGTTTCTTCATCCTTTTACTTATTGAAGGACACCTGGGGATGCTTTCAAGTTTTGGAAATTATGAAAGCATATGCTATAAATATTGAATATTTCATTTTGTGTGGATATAAGTTTCCAATTCATTTGGATAAATACTAAGGAGTGTGATTGCTGGGTTGTATGGTAAGAATATGATTAGTTTTATGGTAAATTGCTAGACTATCTTCCAAAGTGGCTGCATTCCCACCAGCCACAAATGACATTTCCCATCACTCCACATCAACATTTGGTGTTGTCACTGTTTTGGATTTTGGCCATGATAAGAGGTGTGTAGTGGCATCTTGTTCTTGTTTTAATTTGTAATTCCTTAATAACATATGATTTGAGTCA
Organism: Arctocebus calabarensis; assembly: GCA_963573935.1. Taxonomy (NCBI): domain Eukaryota; kingdom Metazoa; phylum Chordata; class Mammalia; order Primates; family Lorisidae; genus Arctocebus; species Arctocebus calabarensis. The sequence goes on along the minus strand of CAUYON010072475.1, from coordinate 11,387 downwards.
TCTTTTCATATTTTTATTTACCATCTGTATAATTCATCTTCTTTGATGAATTGTCTATTCAGTCTTTTGTCCATTTAAAAAATTGACTTCATTTTCTTATAGTTTTTGTTGTATTTTGGATACTAGCCCTTTATCACATGTTTCTTTTATAAATATTTTCTGCCAGTCTATGGCTTGTCTTCTCTTTTGATAGTGTCTTTTGCAGAACATGAGTTTTATTTTTTTATTATTTTTTTTCTTTTTTATTAAATCATAGCTGTGTACATTAATGCAATTATGGGGTACAATGTGCTGGTTTCATATACAATCTGAAATATTTTCATCAAACTGGTTAACAAAGCCTTCATGGCATTTTCTTAGTTATTGTGTTAAGACATTTATATTCTGCTTTTAGTAAGTTTCACCTGTACCCTTCTAAGATGCACCGCAGGTGTGATCCCACCAATTACCCTCCCTCCACCGCATCTCCCCCCTCATGAGTTTTATTTCTCCTTTATCATTTCTGATAGATGATATTAGAGATTTTACTTTTCTGTTTCTGGTTACGTTGGCCAAATGTTTATCAATTTCGTTAATCTTTTCAAAAAACCAACTTTTTGTTTCGTTGATCTTCTGAATGATTCTTTTGTTTTCTTTTTTTCTTCCTTCCTTCCTTCCTTCCTTCCTTCCTTCCTTCCTTCCTTCCTTCCTTCCTTCCTTTCTTTCTTTCTTTTTTTTGTAGAGACAGAGTCTCACTTTATAGCCCTTTGTAGAGTGCTGTAGCATCACCGCTCACAGCAACCTCCCAACTCCTGGGCTTAGGCGATTCTCTTGCCTCAGCCTCCCAAGTAGCTGGGACTACAGGTGCCTGCCACAACACCCGGCTATTTTTTGTTGCAGTTGGAGTCCAGCTTGTCAATTATTTCTTTCATTTCTTGTGCCTTTTGTATTACATCTAAAGAATCCTCATTGTACCCTAGATCATCTAGGTTTTCTCCTACTTATCTTCCAGGAATTTTATAGTTTTGCATTTTGTTTAAAGCTATAATTTATTTTTGAGTTAATTTTTGTGAAGGATGTGAAGACTGTATCTAGATTCTATTTTTCCCTCCTGGATGCCCATCACCATCTGATGAAGACTATCTTTGCTGCTTTGTATTAGGTTGAAGGTATTTGTGTGGGTATTCCTCTGGGCTCTGTATTCTTCTCCATTGATTCATTTCTGTTCTTTCACCAATACCACACTGCCTTGATTGCACTATAGTAATCTTGAGATTGGGTAATGTCAGTCTTGCAACTTTGTTCTTCTTCTTCCATATTGTGGTTGGTTCTGGGTCTTCTGCCTCTCCATATAAACTTTTTTTTTTAGAGATAGAGTCTCAATTTGTTGCCCTCAGTAGAGTGCTGTGGCATCACAGCTCACAGCAACCTCCAGCTCTTGGGCTTAGGCGATTCTCTCACCTCAGCCACCTGAGTAGCTGGGCCTACAGTTGCACACCACAATGCCCAGCTGGTTTTTTGTTGCAGTTTGGCCAGAGCTGGGTTTGAACCTACCATCCTCGGTATATGGGGCTGGTGCCCTGCCCCTTGAGCCACAGGCGCCGCCCCTTCCATTTCATCTTTAGGGAGGCCTCTTGAGGGAGGGTAAAGTCCTTTTACAGATGAGGACTAGAAGCTCAGGTGGCTGAGGTAAGAGCTCATATACCAAAGGTGGTGGGTTCAAACCTGGCCTCGGATGAACTGCCAAACAGAAAAATAGCCGGGCGTTGTGGCGGGCGCCTATAGTCTCAGCTACTCAGAAGGCTGAGGCAAGAGAATCGCCTAAGCCCAGGAGTTGGAGGTTGCTGTAAGCTGTGACGCCTCGGCACTCTACCAAGGGCGATAAAGTGAGACTATGTCTCTACAAAAAAAATCAAAAAGTGAATTAAGATTCACTTTTGAATGAATTTGGGATACAAGGTTAACATCAAAAAGTGTTTTTCTATATAGTAGCAGTGGACAAGTGGAATTGAAAGTAAAACCACAATACCATTTATATTAATACTTCAAAGAATGAAAGACAGAGTAGTCATAAAGTTCGTGTGCACGTGAACTTTATGGTCACCCTATACTTAGGTATAAATATTTATTTTTATTTGTTTGGTTTGTTTGCTTGTTTTGAGACAGAGTCTTACTCTGTTGCCCAGGTTGGAGTGCAGTGGTGTGATCTCAGGTAACTGTAACCTTGAAATCTTGGGCTCAAGCAATCCTCTGCCTAAGTCTTCGAGTAGCTGGGACTACAGGAGTGCACCATCATGCCCGGCTAATTTTTCTTTTCATTTTTTGTAGAGACAGGGTTTCACTGTGTTGCCAGGCTATTCTCTGACTCCCAGCCTCACGTGATCCTTCCACCTTGGCCTCCTAAATTTCTGAGATTACCAGCATGAGTGACTGTGTCCGCCACCTTTGGTATATGGGACCGGTGCCATACTCGTTGAGCCACAGGCGCCGCCCTCACTTTTTGATGTTAACTTTGTATCCCAAAGCCTTGCTATAAGCACTTGTCATATTTTTGGTAAAGATGGGGGTTTTGCTCTTTTTCAGGCTGGTCTTGAACTCCTGAGCTCGGGTGATTCACCCATCTTGGTCTCCTAGAGTCCTAGCATTACAGGCATGAGCCACTGCGCCCAGCCTGCTTTATTTTTTCTAGTTTCCTAAGGCCAAAGTTTAGATGATTTTAGATCTTTCTTCTTTTCTGAAACATGCATTTAATTCTATAAATTTCCCTCTACGCACTACTTTCACTGCATCTCACAAATTTTGGTAAATTGTGTTATCAGTTTCATCTAGCTCAAAATATTCTTAAATTTCTCTTGAGATTTCTTCTTTGACCCATGTATTATTTAGAAGTATGTTAATCTCCATATGTGTTGGGATTTTCTAACTTTCTAACTTTCTAATTGATTTCAAGTTTAATTACACTGTAGCCTGAGAGTATACACTGTATAATTTCTTTTCTTTTAAATGCATTAAGGTGTGTTCTGTGGCCCAGAATGTGATCTATCTTGGTGAATGTTCCATGTGAACTTGAGAAGAATGTGTATTTGCTATTATTGGATATAGTTGTCTGTAGAAGTCAATGATATCCACTTGTTTGATGGTCTTGTTGAGTTCAACTATGTCATGTCCTTAATAATTTTCTGCCTACTGGGTCTGTCCTTTTTTGATAGAGGGGTGTTGAAGTCTCCAACTATAATATTGGATTCATCTATTTTTTCCTTGGTGCATTGTGGTTAGGTGCATACACGTAAAGATTGTTGTGTCTTCTTGGAGAATTGACCTCACTGTCATTATGGAATGCCCCTCTTTAGCCCTGATGATTTTTCTTGCTCTGAAGTTAATAGAGCCAATTCATGTTTCCTTGCTCTGTGTGAAGTTAATAGAGCCAATTTATGTTTCTCCCCCACCCCCAGCTTTACTGAGGTGTAATTCACAAATGAAAATTATAAATGTTTAAGGGGTACAATTTGATGATTTAATATATGAATACACTGTGAAATGATCAGAAAAATCAAGTAAATAGTTGCGTGTGTGTGTGTCAATAACACTTAAGATCTATTCTTTTAGCAAATTTTAAGTTATAATACAGTATTATTAACTATATCACCATGCTGTATATTAGAGGCCCAGGTCTTATTCATCTTACGTCTGAAAGTTTATGCCCTGAAACCAACATTTCCCCATATCTTCCTCTAAATCCCTGCCCAGCTCTGACAACCACTGTTCTATTTTCTGTTTCTGTGAGTTCAACATTTTAAGATTCCGAGTATAAGATCATGAAGTATTTGTCTTTCTGTGCCTGGCTTATTTCACGTAGCATAATATCCTCCAGGTTCATTCATTTTGCTGCAAATGGCAGGGTTTTCTTCTATTTATGGCTGAATAATATCCCATTACACATGTGTATATATGTGTGTGTAGGTGTAACATTATCTTTATGCACTCATATATGTTTCATCCATTCATCCATTGATCCATTGATGGCACTAAGGTTGTATGTCTTGGCTATTGTAAACAATGCTGAAATGAGTAGAGGTGTAGATATCTCTTCAAGATGCTGATTTTATTTGCTTTGGAGATATGCCCCGAAATGGGATTGCTAGATCGTATGGTAGTTCTGTTTTTTGAGGAAGTTCCATACTGTTTTTCATAATGGGGCTATACTAATATACATTCCCACCAACAGGATACAGGGGTGTTCTTTATGCTACACCCTTACCAACAATTCATTATCTCTTGTGTTTTTGATAATAGCATACAGCTTTCTTTTGATTAGTATTAACATGGTATATTTTTCTTCATCCTTTTAACCTACATGTTTTATGTTTAAAGTGGATGTCATGTAGATAAGACACAGTTTGGTCTTGTTTCTTGATCCACTCTCACAATGTCTTTTTTAAAATTATTATTTCTTACTAAATCATAACTTTGTACATTGATGTATTTATGGAGTTTAGGGTACAGCTTCGATATACAATGTGAAATGCTTACATTGAACTAAGTAACACATCCATCTCAATTATACTCATTTCTTAATAGTCTTGAAATATACCATTGCATCATGCACATTAGGTGAGGTCCCTCCCAAATGCCCTCCCTCTTCCCATATCCCCCCTCTCCTCCCTTCTCTCTCCTTTTCCCTTGTGCTTTCTGGACTACAGTTATGTTTTGCCATTCACATAAGTGTGTAGGTGATTATTTATTGATTTCATAGTAGTGTTGAGTACATTGGATACTTTTTTTTCTATTCTTGAGACACTTTACTAAGAAGAATATGTTCCAGTGCCATCCAGGTAAACATAAAAGATGTGAAGTCTCCCATCTTTTTTATGGTGGCATAGTATTCCATGGTGTACATATACCACAATTTGTTAATCCATTCATGGCTCGATGGGCACTTGGGCTGTTTCCATGTCTTGGCTATTTTGAATTGGGCTGCAATAAATATTCTGGGGCAAATGTCTTTGTTGTAAAATAATTTTTGATCATCTGGGTATATACCTAGTAGAGGAATTGCAGGATCGAATGGTAGGTCTACTTTTAGTTCCTTGAGTGTTCGCCAAACTTCTTTCCAAAAAGGTCATATTAGCTTGCATTTCCACCAGCAGTGTAGAAGTGTTCCCTTCTCTCTGCGTCCACACCAACCTCTGTAGTTTTGTGATGTGGGCTAATCTTAGTGGGGTTAGCTGATATCTCAAAGTGGTTTTGATTTGCATTTCTCTGATCATTAAGGATGATGAGCATTTTTTCATGTGTTTATAAGCCATGCACCTGTCTTCATCAGAGAAGTTTCTGTTCAAGTCTCTTTCCCACATAGAAATGGGGTTATTTATTCTTTTCTTATTCATTAGTTTGAGTTCTCTGTAGATTCTAGTTATGCTTCTTGTTGGAAAAATAACCTGCAAAAATCTTCTCCCATTCTGAAGGTTGTCTGTTTGCTTTATCTGTGCTCTTGGCTGTGCAAAAGCTTTTTAGTTTGATCAGATTCCAGTGATTTTTTTTTTTTTTTTTTTTTTTTTTGTAGAGACAGAGTCTCACTTTATTGCCCTTGGTAGAGTGCCGTGGCATCACACAGCTCACAGCAACCTCCAACTCCTGGGCTTAGGTGATTCTCTCACCTCAGCCTCCCGAGTAGCTGGGACTATAGGCACCTGCCACAATGCCCGGCTATTTTTCTGTTTTGCAGTTTGGTCGTGGCCGGGTTTGAACCCGCCCCCTTCAGTATATGGGGCTAGTGCCCTACTCCATGAGCCACAGGCACCGCCCTTCCCTGCACTCTCTTCTACTATTTTTATAGTTTCATGTCTTAAGTTTAAATCTTTTATCCAGTGAGAATCAATTTTTATTAATAGTGAAAGGGGGGGAGGTCCAGTTTCAGTCTTCTATAGGTCACCAACCAGTTCACCCAGCACCATTTGTTAAATAGAGAGTCTTTCCCCCACTGAATATTTTTATTTATTTATTTTTTTATTAAATCACAGCAGCATACATTAGTGCAATCAAGGGGTACAATGTGCTGATTTCATATACAATCTGAAATGTTTTCATCAAACTGTTTAACATAGTCTTCATGGCATTTTCTTTTTTTTTTTTTCCAGTGGTAAGACAGAATTTAGTTACAGAAAACAATACAGAAAACACTAAAGCTCCTGGTAGAGAGAGAGAACTCAAGTGGGGAGAGAAAAGCTCTCTCCGTTTCTCTCCCGGTCTTCCCCCGTCTCCCCCTTTAGGCTTTTAGTCTTGGGGTATATATAGGTGTATGGGTTCCTTGGCCAGGAAACAAATGAGAACAGTCCCTTCCGCTGGGGACAAGGTGAATGAATTTATCAATGAACAACACAGTCTCTTCTGTCAGAGCAAAGTGAATGAATGTATCAATGAATGGACACAGTCCATTCATGGAATTGAGGCCTAGGAAATTCACAAGAAATTTACCTAGGCATAGGAAATGGGGGGTCCACATTTAGTCCTAAGTGTAAAGTGAAGCAGACACCAAGGCACAGGTGTCTCCTCAGCAGTTGTCCAGCCTTTTTGGCTATTGGAGCCTCTGGTGGGGGTTGGAGGTCCCCCTCCTTGCCTGTCATCCAGCCTGCTGGTTCTTCAGCTGGGTGCCGCAGCACAGACACCGCCAAGGAGGAGGCGGCAGGTCCTCCAGCTCCACTGAGCTTGCTAGGGCGCCAAATGTCCTACATCAATTCTCCCTCTCCGAGTAGAAACTCTAACTGCTGTTAGGGAAAAAGGGCGAAGTCTCGATCTAACGGATTCCTGCTGAATCGGGCGATGATAGAAGGGGGCAGTTAGGGTTTCTCTGGAGGGAGAGTGATATAGGGTTTCATGGACTGGAACCATCTTTATTGCGTGTGGCTTGATGACATTTCTGGAAAACATAAATCTGATTAGTTTAATCAGTAATAGGCAAAGGTAGAACAGCGTCAGGTCAGAAGCACTTATTCAGTGATGCTAAAAGAAAACCATATTAGGATTTTTCTTGCTGTTTCCTAAATGATAACTTCAAACTTTCTTTTGGCTCACAAGTGTAGGTGATCTGTGGTTGGCTGTCTTCATTGTCTGCCTCCGTAGAAGATGGAGGGTTCCAGGATTTTACTCGTGAATGATGTATGCAGGAATCAACTCCTATAACTTTACCAGCTATAGAAGAAGACAAGATAACAGGAAAGGGGACTTCCCAAGTTGGGGTTAGGGAAAGTGAATTAGAGGGGAGAGTTTTGATCATGACTAGATCTCCAGGAGGGAAAAGTTCCTGTTTTAGTTAGTATGTCCCTCCCCAAAAGGAGAGCAGGACTTTCAGGCATGATTAGGGAGGCATGAGAGAACAGTAAGTCATCCCAATTGCAGCTTAGTATTTTTTTAACATATTGTGGTTTAAGAAATTTTATGTAATAGATAATTACAAAATACAGCAACAGATACAAGGCACAAAGAATGCTGTGTACTAGTAACAAATAATATTATTCATGTATGATACACTGTTGGGGTCCTGCCCTGACAGCAGGGTCTGCTAAGACCTGTGGAAACTGGTGGCAACCAACTGAAGAAATATAGAGTTAGAAGCCATGGTAAAGTAAGAGACATGAGACATAGAGTAGAATTAAAGTGGGAGGTCAGGGGTCTATTGCCCATTTGTGGGCTTCTGGCCCTGGCCCAGAGTGTTTGCTCCTCTCTGCTTTCATTGAAGTCTATTTGCCCAGAGGGTAAGATGAGGGAGTGAACAAAGATGCCAGCAGTTGCTGGTGAGCTCCTATTGTTATTATTGACCTTAAGGATAGCCTTCAGAAATCTGAAATCTGAGCATTGTATTGGGAGAGCCTCCTGCTTGAGATCACACACACAGATTTCTAGGGAGGTGTTAAACTCCACTAGTTCTCTAAAACACCACCAGCATTAATTTCCTCTGAGGAATCAGCGGGAGGGAGGCATTCTCTCCCATCACCACCACAGAGGATCTTCCTCTGCAATAAGGGGTATAAGCTTTTCCACCCATATCTCAGGGCTTGAGCTCCCTTGGCCTCTGCCCCAGACAAATGCAAATCTCCACAATGGGTATTTGCTTTGCCTGTTTGATGGGCAGGAAACGCCCTAGAAGATGTATCTTTTGCTAGGACTTTCCATAATCTCTTCTATGGCCATTTTACCTCAGAGTGTTCACAGACCCAGCAGGGTGTTTTTAAGCTGTATCCCCAACAGGCTAGAATTTCAGAAAAGGCAAGAAGCTTGCTAGCAATGGCTACCTTAAATGCAAACTAATTTTTCTTTGTTGCAACTCACTCAGTTTACTTTTTAGTTTTCCTCTTTTTCTGGGGATGCTTTCCCTTGCCAAGAATGGTGTATATGGTCCCCATTCTCCCAGAGATGCACATTCTTATTTTCCAAAATTTGGGCAAAAAGTGCCTGTACATAGCAAATACACGAGGGCACTCATGATTTTCATTGCTTAGCATTTCAGCATTAGTTAGCATTAAAGTAAAGAGCTTTATTCCGTTTGGCCAGCAGGTGGCACTCAAGAACTAGTTGCGCTTTCCTAAGTGGTGATGGTACATACCAGAGAGAACACTTTTCCCCTTTAATCAGAGAACAAAATACAGATTATAAACTGAAGCACTATATGAAAACATTAGCGATTCTCCTGGACCTTATAAACGTTTCAGATATATGTATGCATGTTGGATTTAATTTTATAGACTCATTTATTCCAATAATATTTATTGAATAATCATGCTAGCTACTAGGTATGCAAAGATTAATAGACTGCGTGACCTCAAGGGGTTCTGGGTATAATGGGGAAGACAGAGTTATAAATAACTAGAATCTGATGTGTAAATGTAATGATGGAACCCAGAGGGGAGTGAGCATCTCTTGTCCTATGGAAGTGGAAAGTTCATAAAAGGCTTTATAGAGGAGCTGCAAATAAAATGTGAGCTGTGTTATGGACAGGGAAGAAGCAAGCTTTGGTGATTGATTAGGTCTGAGGAGCAAGGGGACTGATTCCCTGAGCTTTCTGGCTTGGGTGATGGGAGATAGAGGAACAGAGCTAGTTTTGGTTTAGAACATGTCAAGTGTCAGATGCCTGAGGAACGTGCAGGGGGAGATGTCTAGAAGACAGTTGAATATTTGTGTCTGGAGCTCAGAAGAAAGGTCTGTGCGGCTAACAGTCTCACCATGCATTATTAGTTTTGCAGATGAAAGAAATTGAGGCCAGGAAAGACAGTAAGTTTTTAAACGGAGCTAGATTGCTTCAGCTGATCCGCATTCCTTATGCGCTGCAATCCCATTCTCTAGGAACCTGGTAGAAACAGTTGGCCCAGGATGATTATTCTGTTCCCTCACTTAATTCTTCCAGTGAATGTTTTTGTTGTAACCTCTTAAAACTCAGTAGCCAGCTCTGCATCTTAACCAGAAGCTGAATCCTCTGTCCTCCCTCCGGCTGTGCAGAGCTGAGCTTCTCAACTCAACTTATTTTGTTAAGGAGTAAGTAACTGCTAATCCTGATTGGGCCTTTGTTAGTCAACTAGGGATGTAGGGTTTCTCTCATCCTCTCTGATCTACTTGGACAGAGCCTGGACCCAACATCTTTGACCTTGGGCAAATGCCTTTAGTGCTATGGTCCTCAGTTTCCCCTCTGTATGTGAAACAGATCTGTTCTCTCCAGCATTCAAAGAGCTGATGGATATATTTTAAAACAGTGTTCTAGAGATCTTAAATATTGTTTTTAAACAAGGAGGACATCAGTTGCAAAATGTTACACATCTGGAAAAAGCATGTTTTGTTAGCTTCGGTACCAGAAAGAAAACAATTGGCTGTAGCAAATCCATTCTGAGAGGTTTCCCGAGTGCTGGTTTGTTATTCTGTTGGGAAGCAGGAAAAAATGATGACAATGAGTAGAAAAAAGCCAGAGAGTGAGGTAACTAAGGCAAAGTGAATTTTATGTCTGGCTGAGGTAGTGCAGGTGTGAGGTCAGGCAACCAGTTATAGGTGATAATCTTGACAGAACAAAGTTAAGAAGAACTAAGGCTGGCTTTGTGGAATGTAAAACTTCTCCATCATTGAAGGGTGGATACTGGATAGATGTGTGATAAAGCAAAGGCAGTTGCATCCCTTGTAGAGAATCTAGGTGAAGGGACCTATGGGTATTCACTCTTATAGTTCTTTAAGCCATGCTTTTATTAGGTAATAGCCAAAGTAAAATATTGAGATGAAGGAATTTCATCTAACTGTAGGTCTTCAGAGCTGAAAAATTTGTATCGATTCCAATAAACTGAGTTTAGTAGCATTAAAAGCCACTTAGCAGAAGCCTGTGTACTTTGTGGGAAGGGAGCCATTCATGTAGAAGAGTGTGTGTGAGCGTGTGTCAGTGGTAGGTGTTCCTGGGTGAGGGCATAGAAAAGTGGGGTATTGGGAAGGGCAGGGCTCAGTGAGTAAATGCTCTTAATTTTTTTTGGTGCCACACCTCATTCCAAAAAGACTTTTTGGTAACTTGCAGAAATACCTAGATTTTCAAAGGATAAAAATAAATGGAGGATAGAGATAAGCAATAGTTTATGTTCATAACACATGTCATAAGCTTCTGAACACAGACTTTGAAAGGAGTGTAAAATTTAGCTGTGATACTAAAAGTACATGGAATCCCAGGTCACTGATTTTCCTGGAGACCCGAGACAGCTGTGCTTCCCCCTTTCATTGCAGATGTTAATATTCCGTCAGCCAAAAGCACTTGTGAAGAATGAGCCAGAAAAATAATTGGAGTAGTAGACTTGAAGCACTGGCTGGCTCCACGTCAGAAGCTATCCCTATGTCTTTGTCTACATCCTCTTGCCTGCAGCCACTTGGTCCCCCTACCCCCTGTTCTGCCCTGACCTCCTCCAGCCTTCCCCTTCCCAGTGCCAGTGTTTCACAGAATTATTCTTTTAAAGCAAAAACGCAGTCATCTCAATCAGAGTCCTTTGCTGTTTTGACAAGATTCCTAGGCATTCAGGGCCCCATGTGCTGGTCTTGTCTGTAGAAATCTGTTTCTAACTAAGAATGCTCCTCAGAAAGGACACTGCTTGATTAGGAAGCCAGGACGTGTATTTCTTATCTTCAACAGGTAATGTACTTATTGGAAAAATGTTGAAAATACTAATTCCTGTTCTTATCTCCTCCCCTCCTTTTCTCTCTCTTTTAAAATTACCGTGTTCATAGTATATATTCTTCCAACTTCCATGCAGTGAAGAGGGAATCAGATGGGGCACCTGGGGATCTCGCTAGCTTGGAGAATGAGAGACAGATTTATAAAAGTGTCTTGGAAGGTGGTGACATCCCTCTTCAGGGCCTCAGTGGGCTCAAGCGGCCGTCCAGCTCAGCTTCCACTAAAG